>CM062810.1:81917729-82070229 GCA_031772625.1 Pinus tabuliformis | reverse complement strand
TTTGAAATGTTGAAATTTTACTTTTGAAAAAAAAATGTTCTCCCAACATTAACACTTTTTGTTTTGAGTGTGTTTTTTGGATAATTTTTGCGCATAAAGTTTTTTTTCACCGCCATTTTTAAAACATGTTGAAAATTTACCCAAGAAAAAAAAGGTGTTATTCCAACATCAACACTTTTCTTTTTTAGCACTGTTTTTGATGTTTTTTCGGGGTTTTTTGGCCAGAGTTCTTGTTTTGAGTTTATAGTTCCCATTTCAAAGTTTACATTGTTTTATGTTTTTCACAAAAGAAGTAAACACATTGACACTATGTAACATTTCACTAGAGAATTGGTTAACAATGTAGAAATTGTTTTGCAACTCAAAATGTCACAAAAACAATTCATAGACATATTCACAAAGGAATTGAAAAGAAAGAGCTTTGTCCACCTGAAATATTGTTCTGGAATTGTCAATGGCAAAATTGTTTTGCAACAAGACAGCACAAGAACAATTTAGAGACATATTCGCAAAGCCATTCGCAAGAAAAAACTTTTTCCACCTGAAAGATTATTCAAGAATTGTCCATGGCGATAGATGTGATTAAAAGAGATCTATCAAAAGAAAGTGTTGGAAGTTATCACACCTGCCAAAATTTAATGGTTGACAACACAACCATTATAAGATTACACAAGCAAATCGAATAGCAAATTTTTGGTTTTAGCCTCAAGGATGACAAGGTAATTGAAATCATGAACTAATCTATAAATTCAACCTAGAATTTGATTTTTTATTTTTACTATGGATGATTCTGTTTCATGTTACGCATTATTTTCTAGAGTTTAACTTTGTTTTTTTTTACTCTCAGCTGAAAATTTGGTTGTCCTCAATCGTGGGCAGTAGTTGCTTTTGTAATTTCCTCTGACTTATCAAACACCTGTAACTACAATATATCTTGTAGTTGAGATGTTGTATGTCTACAAGAATGCCCAACTTATTCTCTACACTTTGCTTGAGGTTGACCACATGATCAAAACCGAGATCCCAAAGAGGAAGGACTTCCTGTTAAGAGTCTTAAGAAATATTTGAAATTCATCCCCTGTTCCAAACAGTTTTGCTTTCCACCTGACTCAAATCAGTCAGGATACCTGGGGTTTTTCTAGGTGGATCTGCACCTTCTAAGAACTACCGAGGTTGTGTAAGCATGTATTTGTTGTTTTTTCAGTTATATCAACGTCTTCCTGCACTGGTTGAGGAAGGGGATACCCTCAATCTGTGAATGCCCCTTGCGGATGGAAGTAGTCTTCACGGAATCTGTGCCATTGATCAACATTAGTGCTACATGCGCAAAGGGAAGTGCCCATCACAAGATTTGAGCCGCTGACCTCTTGAACAAATGGTGCCCAATTGATAGTGATAGAGCAAATGCCAATGACTCCAAGATTTTAGACTATCCACCATTGTTGCAGCCGAAAAAGAGAGTACTTGTGAAAAATAAGAACCGAAGGACCCCAAAGCTTCCCCAGATACAATGGATAGAAACAGAAAAAAATTACAGAAGTTTCATCATCGCCATCAATTTAATTAAACCATTATTGAATTTAATACAGAAGGTAAACACATCACATCTCAGTTATGTTTTGAGCACCTTTCCCACATACGATACCATAAGCCATTTTGGACAATGTGCAGGAAAATAAAACAAAGAACCATCCTGTCCTGATGAAATATATGTTGAAGATAATGGAGAATATCCTAGAATAGGTAGAGTTGGTTCACGTAATCTCAGGATAAGAATTAGTTTCTATTTCTTAGGATGTTGTTCTAACACCCCTAAAACCATGTTTTCTATTTAATGTGTAATGTGCATGAACAATGTAGAGCGTTCTATAGAGCCAGACTCTCCTAGTTCAGACTCTCTTTCGTAGAGCCGACCAGTGGGTTTTAATTCTTTAATACAAACATTGCCATTTTTATCATGGTATCAGAGCGTTAGGGCTGAGGAACTTGTACACTGGCTGGTGGGTGTCATTGAACAAGAATCATCACTGTCTTGAGGAGTATAACTGTAACGAAACTGAAATCATCGCAGGTTAAGAGGACTATCACTGCGATGAGTGCACTGTAGCTATTCCGTGTACAGCTGCGACGACGTTCTGGATAAGTCATGTGCATCTGCGGCGATCATGTAAATCATAAAAGCCATATGGAGAAGCCAAGAACATGGTTGTAGCTGACAACAAAAGGTTTTTTGGAGGCTGTGAAGGAAGCCACGGTGATCAGTGGGTGTGCTGCGAGATCAAACAACATTGAAGATCAGTGATTTGTCTCTATCACAGATCGGGGGTAAATCTAACATCTTCTTTCACCTGTCGATTTTTTTTTTATTCTAAATCACCAAGATGAATAACAAATATGTTTGAAGCATGATTGAATGAGCATAACAAGCTCGATGGTTCCAATTAAGCAAATTGGAAATTCAAGATGCAGACTCTGCTAGATGTAAGGAGTGCTTGGACGATTGCGAATGGGGATGAGTCGAAGCCCGCATCTGGATCAACATCAATCCTAGATTGGGAGAAGCGAGAAGGTAAAGCAAAGTCGTTGTTGAAGATGTTAGTGAAGTACTGCATCATACCACACATTAGAGATTATAAGATAGCTACTGAGATCTGGGGAATTCTGAAGGATTTGTATGAGATTAGGAATTCAAATCATCTTTTGTTCCTAAAGAGTAAGATCCTATCCCTGAAGATGGAGGATAATGAAACAATTGCTTCATTCATAGCAAGGATCAAGGATCTGAAGAACAAATTGGCAGAAATTGGTCATACAGTTGACGATACAGATCTCGTAACAATTACAATGAATGGTGTCACTGATGATTACCAAATGCTCATCATTGGGATAAATGCTAGAGAGAAGATCCCAAAATTTGAAGAGCTGATAGGAATATTGATGCAGAAAGAAGAAAGAAGATCGTCTCTGAAGCCCCAGAGTGCCGATCTTGCATTAATGGCGAAGAAAAACTTCTTCAAAGGGAAAGGAAGTCCACAACAACAAAACGAGGCAAACTCACAGTAAAGGCCAAATCAGACCCAAGGTATGCGTCCGAATAGAAACTACTCTAAAAATAAATGTTTTTATTATGGAAAACTGGTTCATATTTCCAGGGAGTGCAGGAAGAAGAAATATCATGAAGAACATCAAAAGCAAAAAAGACATGTAGGTCATCTCATGAATGACAATCATGTGCAAAATTTCATATTGTTCATGGAAGATCATGATGAGAATGTTGATGTAGACATCTAGTATGTAGATTCAGGAGCGTTAACACACATGACAGGGAACAAGCATTGGTTCGAAGATTTTAAAGAAATCAACGGAGGAGCACAGATTTACCTAGGTGATGATAGAAGTCATCAAATAAAAGGGTGTGGGAAAGTTTCTATCATTCTAGCTAATGGTAATATCAAACAAATTCAAAATTTTATGTATGTGCATGATGTAATAAAGAACTTGATTTCTGTATCCATGATTATAGATCAAGATCTGAAAGTTGAATTCTTTAAATCTAACTGTTATATTAAAGATCTGCTAGATGGCATGAAGACAATTTCTACAGAAATCCGAACAGGAGGACTATACAAGCTAGATGTAAGACTTACACCAATTCAAGCATTGACAACAGCGAGCCTGACTACAGAAGAGTTATGGCATCAGAGATTTGGCCACATCGACTACAATGATTTGCTCTTACTACAAAAGAAGGAAATGGTAAGAGATCTTCATATGCTAAAGCAAGTACATAATGATTGTGATGCCTATACATTAGGAAAAATGCATAGAGAAGAATTCCCTATTCGAGTAGAAAATAAATAGATGGATATACTTGAATTAGTGCACACAGACCTTTGTGGACCCATGCAGACAAAATCATTAGGAGGTGGAATTTATTTTCTACTGTTTATTGATGACTGTACGAAGTTTTCTTGGGTGTATTTCTTAAGTAAGAAGAGCCATACATTTGAATACTTTAAGTAGTTTAAAAATATGATTGAAAGACAAACAGGGAAACATTCAAAATCCTTTGTTCTATTCAAGGGGGAGAATATAGGAAGGATGAGCTTATCAGGTATTGTAAAGATCATGGAATTTTGCAGCAGTTCACAGTACCCCATACTCAACAACGAAATGGAGTAACAGAAAGAAAGAATAGAACACTGGTGGAATGTGCTAGAAGTATGCTGAAAGGTAAGAATCTTTCGAATGGTTTTTGGGCTGAAGCCGTGAATACTGCAGTTTATTTGAACAATAGGAGTCCTACAAAGAGTCTTGAGTTTAAAACTCCTTATGAAGCATTATATGGATTTAAGCCTGCAGTAAAATACTTAAGAATATTTGGATCTAAAGCATTTGCCCACATTCCAAAGGAAGATAGAAGAAAATTAGATTGAAAAGCCATTAGATGTACCTTTATAGGGTATTGTTCACAATATAAAGCATACAGATTATTTAATCCCTCTACTCACAAGATTTGTGTTAGCAGAGATGTCAAATTCCATGAGCAGGATCATGAAGAATTTGATGAGCACAATGAGGAATGGGATATTCCGTACTTGGCGGAAGAAGAAGTAGAGAACAATCAGGGTCAGCAGCAAACAAAGGCAAAGGATGAACAACAACAATAATTGCAACAACAACACCAACAACAACACCAACAATAGCAGCAACAACAACAATAGGAAGAAAAAGAAAATGATGATCAAATAAGGTTTGAAGCCACCCCACCACTCAAGAGATTATGTAGCAAAGCTCAATTTCCTGCAAGATATAGGGAAAATGCTTTTATAACTAGTATGATAAATATGGTTGAACCTTCTAGTTATAAAGAAGCAAATGAATGTAGTGAATGGAAAACAGCCATGGAACAAGAATATGATTCAATAATCAGAAATAACACTTTGGAATTGGTTGAACTTCCTAGAGGAAAACAAACCATAGGTTGTAAATGGTTATATAAACCAAAGATTAATGCAGATGGAGCCATAGAAAAACTAAAAGCTAGGTTGGTAGCAAAGGGGTACTCACAAAAAGAAGGGATAGACTATGAAGAAACCTTCACCCCTGTAGGTAAATTGAACACTATCAAAATGTTAATCGCTTTAGCCACTAAGAAACATTAGATGATGCACCAACTAGATATAAAGTATACATTTTTTAATGGAGAACTAAAAGTATAGGTTTATCTAGAGCAATCGGAAGGGTTTCTCTAGAAAGGAAAAGAGCATTTAGTCTGTAGATTGAAGAAAGCAATTTATGGACTAAAACAAGCTCCTAGGTCTTCGTACGAAAAGATTGATTCATTTTTTCTACAAGCTGGATATAATAGAAGTAAAAATGACCCTAATATTTACACCATGAAAGATGAACAAGGGCGCGTAGTGTTGATTTAATTGTATGTAGATGATTTGATCATTGCAGGTGATGCTACATATCTAATCGATGAAATCAAGCAATAGATGTCATAGGTGTTTGAAATGAAACACCTCGGTGAACTCAAATACTATTTAGGTCTTGAGATCTGGAGAGATTCAGGTCAAACATTTATGTCCCAAGCGAAATATGTCAAAGGCCTGTTAGAAAAATTTATGATGGATTAGTGTAAGCCTGCAATGGTACCATTATAGCAGAACATCAAATTGTAGTGTGAGGATGGCTCAAAAGTGGTGGATGCAACACTTTACAGACAACTGGTTGGGAGTCTAATCTACCTAACCACCACGAGACCTGATTTAGCTTATGCAGTCAGTGTGCTAAGTCAATTTATGTCTAAGCCACTTGAAAGCCATTGGAATGAAGCGAAAAGTGTTTTGAGGTATCTAAAAGGTATTGCAGATTACGGCATTATTTACACTGACTCCTCTGATGTTAGATTGGCAGGATTTGTAGATTTAGATTGGGCTGGAAATGTAGATGATTGTAGATCTATAACAAGTTATGCATTCAGCATTAGATCCGGGGTGATCACATGGAGCAGCAAGAAGCAGAACAAAGTGTCCTTGTCTTGAGTGGAAGCAGAGTATCAAGCCATGTGTGCAGCAACATGTGAGGTGGTTTGGTTGCATATACTTCTCCAGGATGTTGGGGAAGAACAGATAGACACAAAAACAATCAGATGTGATAACCAGAGTTCAATCAAACTTGCCAATAATCTGGTGTTTCACGGAAACACTAAACATATTGATACACAATTCCACTTTGTCAGGGATAATGTGCAATCCAAAGAAATCCATTTGGAATACTATAATACATGTGATAATGTTACAGACATTATCAGTAAGCCTCTTGTAAAAGTTAAGTTTCAAATGTTTAGGGAGATGTTAGGCATATTTGTGAACCCATTCTCCATTAAGGGGGAGTGTTGAAGATAATGGAGAATGTCCTAAAATAGGTAGAGTTGGTTCACATAACCTCAGGATAGGAATTAGTTTCTATTTCTTAGGATGTTTTTCTAACTTCCCTAAAACCATGTTTTCTATTTAGTGTGTAATGTGCATGAGCAATGTAGAGCATTCTGTAGAGCCAGACTCTCCTGGTTCAGACACTCTTTCGTAGAGCTAACCAGCGGGTTTTAATTCTTTAATACAAACATTGCCATTTTTATCAATATAATTCAATAAACAGATTTATACTATTTAATATACTTTCTGAGATATTAACTAGTCATTATAAGTCACAAGATAAAGATGACTATCCCATACATAAATTTAGATTTCAGATTTTAATGTTTTCTACACATTCTACTCACAATATCATAAAGATCCAAATCTGAAATAGACAAAGAAAATAAAATAATAGCTAACCTGAAAACATCCCTTTATGTACTAGATTGCTAAAGAAGAGTAAGGAATCTGTGTGCCGGATACAAAAACTGTCACTCAACCAGCGGACAAAACTGCCACAAGAACCATACCTAGAGTGTCATACATAAAAAGAAATTGATAAGTCACAATACATTGAAGTAGAAAATAGCAATGACCTCTCTCAATAGATCATTAACATCAAACCAAACAGCAACCACAGTACATCTCAATAAAATTGTATGGGACAGATGAGGTGAAAAGGGCGGCGAATAGGGAGAGATCGAAGGGAATTAACACAGCACCTGCTTCCATAGTGGGACTCGGAGATGGTGTTGTCACCTCTGCTACTTCTTCTCCCATTACTGTCATGATAGTGAGCCAGAGAGCTAGAGAAGCGTAGTTAACTTCCCTTGCCATTATTGTTCAAACTCACAACAGGGATATTGAAAACATCAAAATCAAAATGTTAATCTCAGACAAAGCAACCCAAATTCTAAATGGTAGTCTTCCTCGTCTGAAGCTTGAATCTCGACTCCAAATGCCAAAGAGATAAGAATTATGATTGACAGTGGTGCTTATTAATAGTCGACTGGTGCTTCCCACTACCAAAGACCAAATCGCTCGAACCCAAAAAACAATATTAAAAAATGAAGAAATATACGTTGTGACCGTTAGTTTGACATTTTTCTCGGTAATACGTGGGTCCTGTGTTTAGTAATTGCTTGACCAAATCCACCCCACGTGCACGACAAAACAATTTGACCACGGCAATGCAAAGCAAAGAGATTAGCAAGTACAATGATTAAGATATCACATGAATGATTATTGGTGACTTATTTCAAATTTCAATTTAAGTTTATCATTTTCGAAACACGTCACCAATGATTTTTATGTGATTTTTGAAAAATCTTAGTCATTATATCATGAATCACAGAAATATCCAATTTAAATTTAATAAGTAAATTATAGGAAACGCACCACAATACCATGAACCTATTTAATGACATTGAATTGTAATAGTATGTATGATATAAAGGAAGATTTCTTTCATCATATTATTTTATGGTACTCAAAATTTTTAAATTTAATAATTGTAATTAAAATTCTAAAAATAATTTTGTAATTTTTTTTAAAATACACCCTAAACTATAAATAAATAAATAAAATTATCAGTAAATAAAAATAAAATAAAATATTCTAATATTAATTTTGTAAAATACTAAATTTTTTGTTTCTCTGCAAATTATTTGAAGGTCTACCCATAAATGGAACACGATATAATAAAAACCATTGAAAAAAATCAGAATTCCTTCGAAGATATTAAAACGCGAAATCCTAGTGGCCTTTTGTACTACCTATTCGGTGGAAGAGGTTAGGCAATTTATTGATTTTATGGGGGATTAAATTAAAAATCCACGGCCTAATTCTTTCTCTCCATATTTTTGATCGGTAGACCTATGTAATTTAAAAATGGGTGAGTTTTATTATTAATTATAATTATAAATATAATTATAAATTTTATGTTAATTTTATTTTTATTATTAATTTGATTAAATTAAATATATTTTATTTATAATTATAATTATAATAATTTTTTTATTTTATTTTATTTTATTTTTATTTCAATTTAGTCAAAATGATTATGAAATATTATCACATTTTTATGATTTTTTGTTTTTATATTTAATTTAATAAATATTATAAAATATAATTAAAGTTAATTTAGATCTATTTCAATTTTGGATTTATTTTACTTTAAAAGATGTTTGTTTTAAGAGATTAGATCATTCTAGGTGCTTGGTAGATCCAGAGTTAAGATGGATCTTGGCTGGTTTAATTTCTCCTTGTAAATAGGTTATATTCCACACAATACCATGAGTCATTTTTTTTGTAACCTTGGTGGGACTACATCTTTATTATGCCTAATATATCATAGGATAGAGGCGACAATTAAACCAATGACTTCACATGAAGGAGTGCATTAACACAACACTAGAGTCTATCATGACCCGTGGACAATACCTTAAGTCATTTTTTTTTATATACCTATTTTTATTTCTTTATTTTTATTTTATTTTGACCAACTTAAAATGTTTACATTAATTGTTTTATTTAATTTTGTTTATTTTTATTTTTATTTTTTTATGTAATTTGACCACTGTCATTGAGGGAATACGTTAAAAATATTTATGTAACAAAATAATTAGTTGAATTTCAATATAGATGGCCTACTTTTTGATAATAAAATATATATATCCATTGGGTGGAAAGGATCTGCCATATATGTGAGAATAGGAACATCGAGGACGAAAACCACTTCCTCTTAGAGTGCCCCGCGTACAACCACATTAGATCCCAGTTTCACAATCTTTGTTACAACACTGACCTTCCTAGCCTTTTACAATGTCAAAATTATAGTGAGCTCGGGAGGCTTCTCTCCAAGCTTTTTGAGCATAGGAATAAAATCTTAAATCAAAATAAATAATTTGTTTCTTTAGGTCTGATAGACCATTGTTTGGTCTCAGTGGACGTTAACCATCATCATCATCATCATCATCATCATCGTGATTATTTTTATGTATAATTTATGTAACGAATGGTTTATACCATTGTGAAATAATTTATTTGAGAGATTTTGTTGTTTAGTTTATAATGGTAGAGATATGGTGTAATGTAATGTTTAGTTAGATGAAGGTGTTTTGGACTAATAAAATAAAATAATTAATAATTATAAATATTAATAAAATATTTTGATTGGGTAGAATTATATGAAATTAAAAATAATAATAAACATTAAATTAATAATTATATTTGTATTTAATTAAAATTAATCATTAAATAAACTTAGATATATTTAATTCTAAATTTACTAAAAAAATCTAGAGAAATTAAATTTCTTGCTATGAAAATCTCTTATTTTAAAAAAAAATTGAAATCAGAAATTAAATGAATATTATATTATAATATAATTATTTAAAAAATAATAATAAATTAAAATAAAATTATATATAAATTTCAAATATATTATTAATATTTATATTAGATGGCTACTTATGTTTCTGTAACTTAGCATTACACAATCATAGTGAGTAGCTAATTGTATTTGCTTATTAATTAATGTATTTTGAATTCTTAAAACAATTTAAATTATTAAAAAGAAAATGTAAATCAATTTTACAAATACATATTTGTAATTTGATATTTAATACAATTTTCAAAAAGTCATTTAGTTTAATCATATAAACTTTCGTATTTCAAAATTATTTTTGTGTGAACACCTTATATAGTAATAAACATATTTTGTTTTGGAAAAAGTATTAAAAAATATTATAGTTATATATTTTGATGTATTTAAGTTATGGATTTTCATTTTAGGAATATAGTATCATATAATTCTACACATATTTAATATATATAATTATGTAGAGTGGAAATTATATTGTATCAAAAAATGATAATAAGTTGAATGTTAAAGTGTGATTGACTTGTTATTGAGGAAACCAAACCAATGACAACGTAAAATAGATTTTGTCCATTCAAAATGTTTATAAGTATAATAAAAATTGTTACAATACTCTAAATTGAAATTGTCATTACTAGCTTTGTCAATTTTAAGACTACTATTAATATTTACACCGTAAGGCATTTCCCTCTGGGATGAACTGATCTGAATTGGGGCACATTAGTAATGCTATGCTAATTCGCCTCATCATAATATAAAAATGTGCTTAAGGTTATACTCTAAAATTGAAAGTAAAAGCATGAATTTTATGTGTTTTTGTTTAAGATAGTTTCGTTAAGAAAACTTAAAACATGAAAGCAAAACACTCAATGGAAGCATGCATCAAACAATAATACATTGGCCACTGATAAAAGATTTCACCTCTCCTAGTCTACATCTCCTTGGATCAGCTTTAAAGGCTTGATCCCTTCTCATTATGCTCACAATTCTTCAGATAAAGAGTACATAAATGTGGTGACAAATAGAGTGGTTTTTTTCCCCTTCAAGGAAATATTATTTTGCAAAGAATTCTCACTCTAAACATATGACAACCTATAGTTAGTCATGAAACAATCACAAGCTAAGGGATCTCAAATCAAGATCCCATACTCTAACTTCCAAGAGCATAAACAAGTACAACAATCCATTTGAACCACTCAAACAAGTCTCTTTCTCCCTACACATATAGAGAAAAGAAGAAATATAGCTACAAGACTGCGGTAATGGATGTTGCAGAAAACATATGGAGGCTAGAATACCCCTATAAGGTTATCTCTATATTGGAACTCCTCCATAAACTAAATCAACACTTTGGTTGACTAGGGCACCCATAGGCTTCACTTTGAAAAAATCCTATCTAGTAGTGCTCCTTTGACTTTGAAACATCTTCCAATGTGTCCAAAATGCCAAAAAATGCCTATCTAGCCTCTTTTTGAATCCCATTTGGTCGAAAATTTCCTTAGTTATGACTTCTGCCAGTCTCTCCACAATTTCCTCCTCCAAATCTGGCTTACTGCTAGTTAATTTTATTATTCGCAATCTAAACTAGTAGTTCTGCTGAAATCGGTGGTTCCACCATCAAATCTACCTATCTCGTAGTTAAGGTTGAGTGATCACATGTGAGGTGGAGGGTCCAATGGTTAAGGTTATGGTTTTGCTGTTTGTCGACCATCGCAATCAGTCTTTGCCAGGAGTAATCCTTAACAAAGGACTTAATGCATGAAAACATGTGAACTAGCGATATAACGGACCCGTTGGGATTATTAACTACATTTCTAGACAGATATCGCATCTAAAGCATCCCGCTCATTGCAATTGGCGTTATCGCATTGGGAATTAATCCTTGCCTCGATTGGGGCTGATAACCTGTGGCTGATGCGATTGCCATATGCAATCGCATTGCATCACAAACCTTTCCTTTCCGATACTTGTTTTGTTCCATTTCGCCGATATGCGATTGTGATTAGATCGCATCGCAACTTCGACCAATAGCACATCGCAACCTAATCATTTTCGGGGCCGGGGCCAATTCTTGTCGCCAATACAATTGTGATATGTGATCTCATCTAGGTGGCTCTAGAGAGACACACAGGACAAAGTGGGCTCAAAAATCAAAGTGCTCATAATGACTTCAACCCAGAGCATGAGCATATATCTCGTCGTCCTAACCATGGAGGTGTGGACGGTTCGCCAAACTGAGCTCATATGAGGGAGAACGGGCCAATCAAAGTTTGGCCAAAGTTGGGTTGTGGGCTAGGTTTAAGTGTCCTACGATTTGATCGACCCCAAGGCATAAACCTAGCTCCCGAAATTGGTCAAAATTGTTGCCTCATTAATTTGCCCAATGA
The DNA here is from genome assembly GCA_031772625.1 of Pinus tabuliformis. Taxonomy (NCBI): domain Eukaryota; kingdom Viridiplantae; phylum Streptophyta; class Pinopsida; order Pinales; family Pinaceae; genus Pinus; species Pinus tabuliformis. Next base: position 82,058,035 of record CM062810.1, on the reverse strand, counting down.
CCCTTATTTTCTAGAAGTCTTAGAACGACCTCCTTCTTTATGAAAATCAAAATCATAAATATAATTTGTTATGAGGTGGCAGGCCACCACCCCTGCCACCCCAAAATTTCATAACCAACATTTATATTAAGGCCGACTGCCATAACCCCCATTGGTCCTATCACCCTAACCCTTTAAATGGCCAAATCACATCAATAATCAAAATTTAGGATCTGCGGCCATAACCCCGCCGAACCCTTTAAACTTCCATCGCATCAAAATATCAATATTTGTTTAGGCCGACAGCGATAATCCCTGCCAGCCTAATCACAACCATTGAACATATATTGTTCCGGATCAGCGGCCATAACCCCCGCCGAACCCTCCTCCGCCGCATACCATATATATCGCCTATACCATATTATGTGTCGATCACAGATATATATATCGGCCTGACCTGTTATATATTTCTGATTTAATAGCACCGACATATACGATGACATTTCACCGATACCATACGTCAATCGCTGATTTTGAAGGTGCTGACACCCTGAAATACACTGAACGCCTATTTTTGATGCTGATTGCCAATTTAATAGGCGCCGATCAGGCTAATCGCCAATATTATACATGCCGATAATGTAGGAGGATTAGGGGCGGGCCTCCCAATGCGGACCCGACCCCCATTAATACATCATTGCGGTTCATAAAAGGTTATATATGGAGAGGGCAGGATTTGATCCCCCGACCCTCCTTAACCAATTCATATATTTAACCAATGCGCCAACTGCTCACATTGATAAATCCGCCAAGGATTTTCTTCTATAAACTCAGTAATTTTTACCACGCATAGAGTCAGAGGAGGCAGAAGGAGGGCATGGATTTCAATGCAGTGAATTAATATTTTAATGCAGGAACCATGAATTTTGCAGGAGGGAAAAATTTTCACTTTGTCAGAAATTGACAAATTTTATTTGGATTCTACACCTCTCATCACCACGAATGCAATGGTGTTGTTCATTTCTCCATCAAAGTTCTGCATTTTTCGGTCATCTTCAGAATGCACGTGGAACCGTGATTTTAGCAAAAACAGGGAGCGGAACCACGGGCCTTAAAATTTTCCTAAGGTCGAGGTAAAATTTTGATATGTCAGAATATAGTCAAGTTTATACTTGTTTTCCATGGTTTTTTGTAGGCATCGCAATGGTGAGATCAGATTTTCCATCTGAGTTGCAGGTTTCCAGTCCATCCATGGAGCAAAATCTTTGAGGAATCCCGAGGGAATCTAAAAGATTCCTTGAGCCCAGAATTCTCGATTTCTTAGAAATTTGATTTTGGACAGTCGATTTAGCACTACTCGATGCCACAAATCTGATGGTGTCTTCAGATTTCGTATTCTCTCATTTCTTCTTCTAGTTACTTTTCTAAGTGCCAGTGCAGATGTCCACATTCTTGTGCGAGCAACCATCTTCATACGATTGATGCCTTGAGATTGATGGTCAGAGCAGCTTCAGTAGTGTGTGACATCCACTTCTTCAGGTGGCCCTTGGTTGTGAGGTATATGATATTTTTGAATGTACTTCTTCTTTATTCATTATGCTGCATAGATCCTTGATTGATGTTGATGCAGGATCTTGTTTATTACATGTTGTCATGGTTCCTTGCTTGATTTGATGCGGAATATCCTATGTGATGTACTTGTTGTGATAACTCATCATATTATGTTTTGAGATCCCTTGTTGTATGTTGTTGGGATACTCTTGTTGTCATCATGCATGTTTGTTTTTGACATCCCTTTTGTGCCATGTTGGCGGGATACTCATCATGCATGTTTTTGTGTCATACTGATAGGAGTCTTTTGATTGAGAGTTCGAGTAGTGGAAAATCTCTTAGAGCCACTCCTGCGTAAGGGAATTTTTCCTTGTATGAAAGCGACATCATCTCTTGTGTACATTATCATTATTGACAGCACTTAATGCAACGGCCTACACCATCTTGACACTAGGGCCCGGAGACGTAGTCTCTCCTGGACGAACTCCGTTATCAACATCTTGTTATTTCATGTGTTGATGATTGTTATGTTCCTCTTCTTTTCCACATGCAGATGTATTCATTAATGTTACTTTAAAATGCAATTTAACACATCACGAAAGTAAAAGGTCTTGGAAGGGTCCTTCTTCACACCCAAACCTGGATCAAGATCGCATCGCATCACAAATCCATGCTTGAACCGGGGGACGATTACCAATAATATGCGATGTGCAATTGCAATTGCATCACATCACAACCTCCACCGTGTCGGGGGTTGATTCTTTAACCCGATCTGTCTACCACTGTGATTTATGATTTGCAAGGTCCAATGGAGGGCTACCACTTGACTCCTCTCAATTGGCTCTGACCTTTGCGACATCATCCCAATCCTGCGATGTCATCAAGTCAACCCCAAACTTTGACTAGATCTAACTTCTGCATACGAGCTTAGATTTGAGTGTCATTCACACCATTAGATTTAGAATGAAGAGCTCTTTAGTATGGCACTATGTTTATCAAAATTCTGACACTTTGAAATTTTGAAAAATTTTGAGCTCCTCATCACTCTTCCCCATTAAAAATCGTTCGGTCTCCAAAAGCATTAAATAATTTGTATTGCTTTGTACTTGTCTGCACCGCAAGTATTGTTCATGTCATCCTTCCTTCTGCTTCACCTTTTTTCTTCGGAGCCATAAGCGATGAGCTGACACATGCATCCCCTACAAACCTGTAGTACAATATCTTGAAAATTGCATGTTTCACTATGCGACAAAAGATTCAAGTCTTATGTTCTTCTTGGCCTGTGCATGTCACTATGGTCATCTACAACAATATCCTTCCCAAGAACAATTCCAAGAATATTTTTTGAAAAATCCTTATCAAGAATAAGACCCTAAAAGACTTTGTCAAATGAACCCAAAACAAGCTTCACATAGTGAATACTCGTATAACTCAAGTGCTACACACATTTGGAACATACTAAATGTGTTGCAACTACTCATACAACAGTCTTAAAATGCCTTTTACAAAATGGAATGACATTGACTCCCAAATTTCTCCATTCAAATTTAATATGAATAGCCAAACTAGCATTGTAATGCTTAAAGAAAAACACTATTGCATATAAGTGATTTATTTATGAACATCACTTTTACAAATTACCCAAGTATGGGGATATGAAAGTAGTGCAAAACAGAAACTTACAGACTTCATCTAGACAAATATTCCACCCATTTCTTACCCAACTAGGTGAATGAACCCTCTATTTGAACTTTATCTTCTTCTGAAGTTGCTTCAGGGATGGTCGCTTCCTCTTCTGGTGCTTGCATGATCTTCTTGTCCTTACCAGGATGAAGATGTGGAAACAATTTCCAACACTTTTGGACCCAATGCCCACTTATATTGTAGTGAGTACATAAATTCTTTTGAGTGCCACTTGCCTTTATCTTTGCATGATATTTTGTCCTTTTGGTCTCAATTCCAATAGACACAGACATCTTCTTGATGATTGTTTTCCTCTTATCGCACTTATCTACACAATGGTTAGATGAAAGGCAAAAGGTGCATCGAAACATTTTTCTTAACATGCTATTCAAAGCCACGTTTTTTTTTTCCACAATGAAAAGCATTTGATTTCATGGCATTTGAATTAACAGTATTCGAATTATCAGCATTCGAATTAACAGACTTGTTATACCTTTGTTTGTTGTTTTTTGGTTTACATTGCTTGCGTGAGGAACTCACCTGGCTAGAAGAACTGTGCCTCCCCTCTTCTTCGATGTTTTCATATCTCTTTGGAGATTTTTTCCCCTTCGAATCCTCCTTACGTTTGAGGAACAATGGAGGAACTAGTTCTGCGTGTAGCTCCAACATCTTTCCTCCTTGTGTCCTCCCTTATGGCAATATGAACACGTGACCCATGAACCATCGCTAGAAGTTCATACTTCTTTGGCAACCTAGCCTAAGTCTTCGTATTTAGGCCTCTCTTTGGCTAGAATTGGATTTTTAATGCCCTGTTGGTTTATGCCAAGGCCTCCTCCCTTGTAACCCATCTTGGTCAAGAGTTTGGATCCAATGCGTTCACTGTGTTTTTCAAAGACCGCAAATGAATTTACATCAATACTTCACATAAGGAAGGAGCATGTAAATTCTTACCGTTTTCGGCATCCTTTGATTAGCATATGAAGATGCTTTTGAATTCCCTTTTAATTTGAGATGAGTCCTCTTGGACTCTTCAGCTCTCTTCTTTCAGCTCCTTGAACTTGGGTGCTGATTGAACCTCATTTTCCACATCATGTGGACAGAAGGTACAAACTTGTCCATTTTCCTTCTCTGAAGGAATTTCTACACTAGCATCTTGCATAATAGTTGTAGAAAATCATGAAGATTGTGGAGAATATGGTGGTTTATCACCATTCTTGTTACCTTCTTCCCTTAGAGAACATTCTCCTCTTGGAGGTCTAAATCCTTCACCTTGCAAATTGGTATTCCTCTCTTCATAGAGGACTTTCACCATTTCTTCCATGTCTAAGAAAGCCTTTCTAAAAGCCTTCACATCCTCTGACATTCTTGGAGGCTCTCCTCCTTGGGAGATGTTTTGTTAGAAGATTCTACTGCAATTTGAGTTAGAACTTGGTGGTAGAGATTGAAACAATCTTTCTCTCCTTTCCAAAACATTCTCCTCAATGAGCTTCAAAACACATTTACTTGCAAACAACAGTCAATTCCTCCTTGCACAAAGAAAAAACCATAGCTCTGATACCAACCTGATTTGAATTGGGGCAGATTAGTAATGCTATGTTAATTCCCCTCATCAGAATATAAAAATGTGCTTGAGGTTGTACTCTAAAATAGCAAGTAAAAGCATGAATTTTATGTGTTTTTTTTTAAGATAGTTTCATGAAGAAAACTTAAAACATGAAACCAAAACACTCAATGGAAGCATGCATCAAACAATAATACACTAGCAATTGATAAAGGAGTTCACCCCTCCTAGGATACATCTCCTTGGATCAGCTCTAAAGGATTGACCCCTTCTCATTATGCTCACAATTGTTCAGATAAAGAGTACACAAATGTGCTGACAAAAAGAGTGGCTTGTTTCCCCTTTAAGGAAACAGTCTTCTGCAAATAATTCTCACTCTAAACATATGACAACCTATAGTTAGTCATGAAACAATAAACAAGCTAAAGGATCTCAATTCAAGACCCCAAGTCTAACTTCCAAGAGAATAAACAGGTACAACAATCCATTTAAAGCACTTAAACAAGTCACTTTCTCCATACACATATAAACAAAAGAAGAAATATAGCTACAACACTGCTGTAATGGTTGTTGCAGAAAATATATGGAGGGTAGAATACCCCTACAAGGTTATCTCCATCTTGGAACTCCTCCACAAACTGAATCAACAATTTGGTTGATGAGAGCACCCATAGGCTTCACTTTACAAAAATCCTATCTAGAAGTGCTCCTTTGACTCTGAAACATGTTCCAATGAGTCTAGAATGCCAAAATTTGGCTATCTAGCCTCTTTGTGCATCCCATTTGGTCGAAAATTTCCTTAGTTATGACTTTTTCTAGTCTCTTCACAATTTCCTCCAATTCTGGCTTACTGCCATTTAATTTCATTATCTATAGTCTAAACTAGAAATTCTGCTAAAATTGGCAGTTTTGCCATCAAATCTGTGTATCTCATAGTTAAGGTTGAGTGACCACATGATAGTGGAGGGCCCAACAGTTAAGGCTACAGTTTCACTGTTTGTCGACCATCACAATTGGTCATTTCCAAGAGTAATCCTTAACACAGGACTTAATGCATGAAAACATTCGAACTAGTGATATAACTAACCCACTGGGATTATTAACTTGAGTTCTAGACAAATATCGTGTTTGAAGCATCCCGCTCATCGCAATCAACGTTATCACATTGGGACTTAATCCGTGCCTGGAATGGGGCCAATAACCTTTGGCTAGTGCAATTGCGATATGCAATTGCATTGCATTGAAAACCCTACCTTGCTGATATCTATTTTGTTCCATTTCATCAAATGTGATTTTGATTAGACTACATCACAACTTCAGCCAATATCGCATTGAAACCCAATCCTTTTCGGGGTCGGGGCCGATTCTTGTCACCGATGCAATTGCGATATGTGATCGCATGGCATCACAACTCCATGCTTGAATCGGGGGTCGATTACCATTAATCTGCAATGCACAATTGCAATTGCATCACATCGCAACCTGCAATGTGTCGAGGACTGAATCTTTAACTCGACCTGTCTACCACTGCGATTTGCAATTTGTGAGGACCAATGGCGAGCTGCCACTTGGTGCCTTCGGATTGGCTTCCACATCATCCCAATCTTTTGATATCATCAGGTCAACCGTGAACTTTGACTGACTATAACTTCTCCATATGATCTTGGATATGAGTGTCGTTCACACCATTAGATTCAAAATAACGAGCTCTTCAGTCTGAAGCTAAGTTTATCAAAATTATGACACTTTGAAATTTTGACAAAGTCTGAGCTCCTGATCATGAATTCCCTTCTCTGCCACAGTGTATTAGTTTGTGTCATTGATCCAATGTGTTAGATGATTAAAAACATTTCTTCCATCAGATCATATCATCATCGTAGGCGGTGGGAAACCGAAATGTTGCGTTGGAAGTTAGGATGAGATTGTTACAGTAACGACCCATGTCACCACACAAATTTTCATGCTACACAAAATTACCTCAAATCAAGGTGGTTAGTGTAACTTCCCCCTCCTCCTATATCCTTTGGAAAGTTTGCATTTTGTACTGTCATTCGAGTTCGACGCTTTTCTACTAACCCTAATGGAATTGGGACTTTTCCTTTTTTCTTTCCTACCATCCTTGGTACAAGTGACTCTGGTATACCAAGGCCTTCATGAATTAGTCGATTTCAGGTTCTTGTTGTTGAATCTCATTTGAACTCTTGAAATCTGGTTTTCTTGTAAATTATAATCAGCGGCCATGCTAAGAGTTGCTTTGTACAAGTTTGTGATGACTATGACTAGGGATGCAATGCAGGCCTAATGACAACTTCGTACCAGTATGCTCTCAAAGTTGGTGGATTATAAAGGGATGAAGATTATCCATACACATGAATTGAGGGGTATTGTAAGTTTGACAAGACAAAAGTTGCAACGATGGTTGCCAACTTCAGAACAGTGTCAGATGAAGACCAAATTGCAACCAATCTTGTGAAGAACTCGCCTTTAGTTGGTAAGATCTTGTTACATTTTGACATATTATTTCATTAATGATTACAATCCTCTAATATTTTGTGCCCTTAACCGTTGTCAATCGCGATCAATGAATGTTGTTTGTTACACTAGGTATAAATGTTGATTTTATGCAAACATATGTGGTTGGAGTCTCTTTCCCTTACATTTACATTAAAAAAAATTGAATCCCAAAGTATTACTTGTGGGATATGGTGCAGTAGGGTATGCCCCTGATACGTTCAAGGAGAATCCATTTTGGACCATCAAGAATTCATGGGGGGCTTGATTGGTGTGACGATGGTTACTACAAATTATGCATAGGACATAATGTTTGTGGAATAAACACCATGTCTTCCATTGTTTCAGAAGCCATTATTCCAACTGATGACCACTAACCATATCTTTCTTTCAGTTAAGGAATCTCTTATTGATAAAAAATGGCCCTTTTCAGGTTTTAAAGGGTTTTCCTCTTGGTTATGAATTGTTGGCCTTGCATGACCTAGCTACTATATTCAATTAAATTATAGTGTAGGGTTAAAAATAAAATTTCAACACAGAACTATTCTTCGTGTGGTTTTAGCTATTTGTAATAAGATTACAGTGACCAATGGCCTATATCGTGGAAATTTTTTTTCTCTTTTCTTTTAAATTCCTACAAAGTTACCTTATTTATTATATATAAGTCTCATTTTGGTATTATTTTTTCCCTTAAATATACTAGATAAGGATATTCCTTGATTTACTAATGTTAGTGGAAATTTGACAGTTGCCTACAGTTCCTTTATGAAATATTTTTGTAACACGTTATATTTTCAAATTTGACTGTGTAGTATAGTTACTTGAATTCTTTGCAACATGATTAAAGGAAAAGAAATATGCCTCACCAGGCTCAAAAGAACAAGCCTCACCAAGGCTCAGTTAGATTTTTTTTTTTATATCTGTATTTTCAATAGTTTTACATCTTCATTCCAGAACATTAGCAGGTAGGAGGTAATATAATAACTCTTTATTGTTTATGAACATTTTTAGAAATTAAAGTATATAATCGAAAATTATGTGGGCTATGAAGAGAATATATGTAGCCTACCTATAGGGATTTGCCTCAGTGCATCATACAAATGAAAATATTCAAAAAATGTGTACTTTCTCATCTAGTTTCATCTGGACAATGACTTGTTATTCTCATTGCTCATATGAGGAAGACAAAGTAGTAGGACCATTCATTTTCTCTTAGGGGATTGTCTTAGGAGAACTTTTCACATGCTTCTCTTTTTCTTAACACAATCATACATTGAAATGAGAGTCTACAAATTTTTTTTTTCATAAGGATGTTTCCCCAAAGAACTTTTCCTAAATTCTCTATTTTCTGTATATTAAATAATTAATTGTCTTGTGCCTCATTTTCTTTGGATAGGAAAGTTTTAATTGAAAAATTCAGTATTCCTCTAACGAAGTTACTAGGAAGAATTTGTTGTTTTATCTGGTCATTTTTCAAAGAACTATTGTATCACCGAAAAATTGATCATCTAGCCTAATTTACTCGATGGATTGAACTACACCATGTAAAGCCAATTTTACCATAGTAAAATTGCTTTCACTTTGAGAAATTACTTAATACACTACATTTTTAAAGTAATTTATAGTCAAACCCATGAAGAATAATTAAATAAATCATTATTTATTTGATTTTCTTCTAGGAATAATTAATTAAACCACTGTTTTATTATTATTCCTTGTCAAGTTTGGCCCAATCATGAAAAATAAACAAATAAATCATTATTTTTCTTATTTTTATCTAAGAATAACTAATTAATCGTTAATTAATTATTATTCTTTGTTAAATTTGACTAAATCCCTTCGGAATAATTAAATAAATCATTATTTTTTTATTATTCCTTAAATAATTCCTTGAGAATAAATTTATAATTTATTTATTTATTATTTCTAAATAAAATTTTAAATACTTTTTCCCTCCTAAACAAATATAATAAACTATTCCAAGTGGTTATTCCAAGAATAGGGTCAATACTATTTTATTATTTCTCATTATTCAAGGATAACTCAATATTTTTTTATAAATAAAAGGGTTTTCCACTCATTATTCACTTTTGATTATTTTCATTGTTGCACTCACTATTGTAACTCTGATTATTTTCATAGTCACACGAGATATATATGTTGGGTTTTTGCATTATGGAGGAGAGAGACTCTAGACATGCTGAAGACATTTGAAGATAACCAAGAACCCATCCCGTAGAGGGGGACTCGTAGCATCTATTTGTTTCCTTCACATGTGTTATAATAAAATTATTCTTTTCATATCTGGTTTCCATTGGATGATTGGAGTTATTATTATTTATTTTTGTAGTTTAACTATGATTGTGGCATTGATCCGGACTTTGGAAGGTTTTGGCTTTTATCAGTTGTTGTAGATCTACAATGTTTGGTAGCCATTTATATTTTTGAGATTGATTGTCATCCACAATCTTAAGTGGGTTATTTTTCGTACATCATTGAGAAGAAAACACTACAACAAATTGGCGACTCCACTGGGGAATAATTCGGATTCAGAAACCTGGGTCTCCAATACAAATTGGTGACTCCACTAGATGTTATACTTCAAATCCAGAAACCTAGATGACCTTTGGATTTCAGCTCATGGTTTTTTCTTTTTTCAATTCTATTAATGTTTCCTAGTTTTTTAACCCTAGATCTTGTTAGTCCTTGCAATCTCCTAAGCTGAAAAGGAAATCGAGAAGGGTGACCTCAAACCAATTCAGCTCAGTAGCTAGCCCTACTGAGCATGAGAGGGATCTCTCTAAGTCTCTTTTCAGTGATATGACTTTAAACCTAATGAGTTTTAGGCTAGATATATGTATTTGTTTGTTTGTCTGTGAAAATTTTGGTTTTAGGGTTTGCTGAACTTAGGGTTTGGAGCCACAATATAGGTCTAGGCTATAGGAGTGCAGGAGAAAATATGAGAAGGACCTAGATATAAGAAGACATGGTGTATTTTGGATATTTTTAGTGTAGTATAGTTGAGAAAGTATGGAAGAAACTAATGAGCACAAGTAAACATGATTTCATTAGCTTAGGAAGACCTAAACATAACTATGAAAACTAGATAACAGAGCTTGAAAAACAAGAATTCTATATATTTCACTGTAAGGCATCCATAGAAAGAAGAGATATCATGCAGATAAAGATGTTTAAACCATTAGAGAAAAAATAGAATGAATTACAGGAACCATGAACTCAGTAGGGTAGAGTTCCTTGAAAATAGCTACAACCTGTCTCTGTATTAGCTGAAAAGATGATTACATGCAAGCTTCCTTCACAAAAAGTTCAACCCTCTTCTCCTCAAGAGAAATGATACATATAGACTCTTCTAGACCACTTTCTGACCTCCAAGAGTCAAAATCCTTGGTGAAGGAACTAACTCCAAGATTCTATCAGCCAACAGGTGAGAATGAGAAGGTGAAACTCAAACAGTTCATGGAGAGTTTGCTTAGGAGTTTGCTTCTTTTATGAGGCCTAATAAACATAAAAAACAACCTATTATGTACATTTATTCATGCCTATATCACCTAGCCTCAAAACTAGTGCCATTACATAGATAATCTTATCTTTGACTAAGTCAAACTAGAAACTAGAAATTTTACATAGTGAAATTTACAAGTTAAAACATAGAAAAGTGCAGAAGCGCAGTGCCGACTTTGAGCTGACTGTTAGATTTTGTCTAGGGGTCAAAATGAAAAACAGGGAGAATGGTCAACTAGAACCCTAGGTCTAGTTTCCACAATAGTTCAAATATTTGAATTTGCACCATGGGAAGGGCTTCAAATATCCATTCTCCCAAGGTCACTCCTTGTGCGCAACGCCTGTCAAAAAAGGGTCCAGAATGCTAGTTTTTTGCCACTTTTTTGCATTTTTCTCCAAAACTAAGCTACCTATGCAAAATATGATCAAATGAGTTTTTAAAGGATGGCAAGATATTTACATAAATGTAGACCTTTCCTGAAATGGAGGCCTAAGGAAAAATCACAGCTTCTGGAGCAGCAGATTTTCTGAATTTAGACCAAAAAATCTCAAAAACTTAAAGTTCCCAGAATTTGTTCAAAGTTATATGGAAAGTGTAAAAATATGTTTTTTAAACATTCATAGATGCTTCAGCAAGAATCTCCAAGTTTCCCTCATCCTTTTGGTCTTTTTGGATTCCTTGAGCTTGTTTTCAAGTTCCTTTACCTTGACATTAGCGATCATGTTTTGAGCCTGATAGTGGTGTGCCATGTGTCTAAGCAACTCATTATCTTTGTTTTCCTTCTCAAGCAGCTTCTCCAAGTGTTCGTTCACCCTGTTGAGCCAATATTATTGTCTTGCTTGACCTCAAGGGCAATCCTATCCTCTAGGTCTAGGTCTTCATTCAACAGAATGTGCTCTTGCTCTTCTTGCAATGCCTTCTTTAGGCCCTTTGTTCTTGACCTATTCCTCTTTCCTTTCCCTTTTGATCATTCAGGCTCACTTGATTCCATGATATCTTTGCCCTTGCCAACCTACTGTAATAACTTGGCTTGTTCTTTTGCCATGATCAATTGCTTTGCTTTGTGCTAACTATTCTCCTGTTCAAGGAATGAATTGACATATTTTGCTTTTTCCCTATTGATTGCAAGATCTTTGATTTGATAGTATTTATCTCTGATTGTTTTTTGTAGGCTTGAAGTCTAATCCTCTGCGTCTAAATCAACTAGCTCAAAATCAGGCTCAGCTGTGTCTTTATCTTTCGATGTCAGTCCCTACTTTGTCGATGAAGAAGGCTTGACCCCTTTCTCTCCATGAGAAGAAAACACAAGCCTCTCTCCTCTCTTGTACACTTTAGTCATCTCAAGCTTAGGTACTTGAGTTTTCTCCATTGATTTGCTAGAGGAACCCACCTCCATTTGCTATTTTGGCACACTAGAAGACTGAGTTGCTACAATGGCTTCATGCCATTTCAGGGCTACTTCCAAAAAGCCTTCCCAAGGCATGCCTTTCTTTGCAAGCTGGTGAAGGACAATATTTTTTATTAGACTGTGATGGAACAAGCTTGGGGAGTGCTCTTTGTTCTTCAATTGTATCTTTTTTGACATTTTGGAAATGCTCTTAGATAGGTAGTTACAAATGTTGAGTGGCTTTTGAGAGGTGAAATGCATTAGAAGGAAAATATGATAAGCATACAACTTGGAGAATATCCTTTCACATGTAAGCAACTTCATGACAATCTTCATCAAAGGGGCATATTTCTCCAATAACTATCCGAAAGACATAATGTGAGCATGTTTTTCTTTGTATGGCATTTTTAGGAAAGGCTTGTAGTATTCAAGATCTAGGGTCATTCCTTTGAACTAATAATCACCATTGTCTAGTAACCCTGTTGCAAGTGAGATGGTGGCCACTAAAAAAATGAACTCAACACCAGTGATGACAATACTTTCACCCTTCAATTGAGTTTCCACCCAATCTGTTAATTGTTCATGAAACCGCACTTCACTCACTCTTTTGCAAAACTCTAAGCAATGTACATCCTCGAAGCACTATTTGATGAAAGTATAGGAGTTGATTTCATTACAATTTAATGGCTCATATCTGAGGATCTTCCCCCCCTTATGATGTCTTTTCCTTGCTAGTGAAGATTCTGCCTCCATTGTGACAAAAAACCCCAAGCAGCGGGCAAATGAAAAATAAAGTGTGAGGTATGAATGGAAATGAAGTGATGTGAAGGTGGATTTTGAAAAAATGATAAAGGATGTTTGAAAAAGGTGGATATGAAATTTGGAATATGATGAAAATGAGTGAAGAAATAGTGGAAGATTGATCTACTTGCAAGGAAGAAAAACACGGTTTGTAATGAAAAATGCCTAAAAACCTCTAGGAATTAGCAAGGGTTTTGCTTTTTGAGGGGTAAAAATTTGTTTTGAGGTGGATTAAATGGTTAAAGTGGTTTATTAAACATGTACGCAGGTGTAGGACAACATTTTACATGTTTTAGAAACCAAAAATAAAAATGACCATTATCACCATATCATTTCCCATGCAAAATTTCACTACAAACCCTAATTTGAAGAATCATTGACATGAGATGATTTTGCAAATAAAATGAGGGATAATGATGGTGTTCTTACTTGTCTCTTGGCTTCGGAGTCAACAAAATTAAGCTTGCAAGCCAAAAAATGAAATTTGGGAGAGTTTCAGGTGAATTCTGGGCACTCTGTCTTGAGCGCAGTGCTTTGTTCCTGAGCGCAGCACAATTCTTCTGAGAACAGTGCCTCTGCTCTGAGCGCACCGCTTTGTTCCTGAGCCCAAAAGCTTAATATTTTTGTCAAATTTTCCTAGGAAACTAACTTTTTTACTCTCTTGGATGGGATAGCTCGATTCTCAAGAGTGAATGGGAGGCAAATGAAACAAGTTTGGGGGATTTTGAGTTTATATAGGAAAAATTATTTCCCTTTTTGAAAAAGAAATGGGACCCACAAAACTTTAAAAAATAATTTTTCACTTTTGAAAGTAGAGTTACCTTTACCACGGAAAACTTGAGTTTCCTTTTACTTTCCTAAGTACTAGAACTCCTTCTTGCGGACCTTTTTGAACATGAGAAATGATGAATATGAGAAAATTCACAAATCAATACTCAAGAGCTGCTTGTCATGCTCTATTCACTGCTGGATTTATTCACGAAAATGATGGACCTTGGAAACCCTATTGACCTAATGAATGACCTGAGACTAAATGGAATGACGATGATGACTGACATGCTTTTTTTTATTATGACAACTCCATAAAATTGTGATAGGTGACCAGCATCAGTGAATTTCCAAAAGACTGACTTCTTCTCTACACTGACCAAATAGTGACCAAATTTTGCTTTATAAACCTAGTGACATAAAAATTTTGATTTTGATAGTCTCTACAAGCATAGTAAAAGCACATTTGATCTAGGTGATAGGCTAACAAGACTTAAACTAATAGATCTGATAAATGTCTCACATCCGCAAACTTTTTGGTCGTTTCCTCAGGTCACAGGACCTAGCCGCAAAAAAGGTAACACATTTTTCCGAAATTTGTAGACCTAGATCCTCGGAATAGAAATCACATTTCAGCCCAAAAGGTGCAATCTGGGCTTTAGAACACAACTTTCAGCCCAAAAAGTGTGATTTCAGTAGAAAACATGTCAGAACCTACGATTTCTAGGTTTTAGGGTTTTTCTCCAATCTGTTTCTAGGTTTTGCTGAAAGCTATCTGTTGGGTATCTAACCTCTATCTCATCCCACTTAGGCCTTGATCCACTCTGATTTACTTATAGAAGTTGAATTTCGCCTCCCCTAGGGCTTCTAGTACACTTCCACCTTTCTAGGAGGAGTTTAGCTAAGTGAGAAGTCTGAGTTTTTGCAGCAACTTCAGCCACATTTGCTAGATCTATAACCTTTTGTTTCAGATCTGTTAAGATAGGTTGCTACCATCCATAGTTTCACATTTAAACTTATTTGGTCATTCCCTCAGGGTCCCATCAGTTTCCCTAGGTGTTTCACCCGTCTCCCTATCTTTTTGTAGCAATCTTCCCCTCTGGATTTTTGTTGTTGTTGCACCACTTTCCAACATCTTAGAGTCACTTGATCCCAGTCACATCGACATTCAAATTGTTATGCCCCTATACTACTAGTGTAACCCCTTATTGTTATTAGTACAACCCACTTATTATATCGATGTACCCATGTAGTGCCCATATTGTTACTATTTTGCCACATAGAAGCCCACTATTTTTATTATTGTGCCCTTACATTATTATTTTTATGTCGGCTTTGACTATGTTATGACCCCTTACAATCCTATATATAGAAAGAAGGTCTTTTCATTTGTATCATTGAAGAATTGTTCATTTGTGTAATGTAAAGGAGATTGCCCCCTCAAAGAGGTTGAATTCCAAGGCATTGATCTCTCTTTTTTATCCTTTTGTGAGTTGGTTTCATAACATTTGGTATTAGAGCTTTGGATTCTAGGGTTTCGCTGCTCCAAATAGGTCATCGTGGCATTTTCACTATAACGTATTTTCTGTGACATTTCAGAAGCTTAAAAAAAACCCATTTGAGAATAAATAGCGCTGAATCTCGGGTCTAGATTTCAGAGCTTTTCGCGCTATATTTGCGGAGATATGATCTGCGAAATTTGGTATTTTTGCAAACTCCTAAATTACATTCCAAATAGGTGACCTGGGGAAAATCGTCATAACTTTCTCTCTGAGGATTGGATTGAATTTTCATAATAATTTATAAAAAGAGGATGGATTGTAGTTTCTTGTATATATTTTTTAAAGCCAAAGGTCGAAACAGTGACACATGGCACTTCATACAAGTTTGCTCTTCAGGAAAGGTCTATAATCAGGTCATCTTGGGAGGTTGTGCATAACTCTTTCTTGGAGAATCCAATTTAGATCAGACTGGTGGCATTAGAAAGAGGATGCAGAGGGCTACTACAGGTTGGAATTTTAGAAGTTAATGATCCAAAAGTACAGAGTTACAGTTGTTTCAAGATAGAGATCCTAAAATCAAGAAAAAGAAAGATGAGGATGTTTGATGGCAAGGATCTGGTAAATTGGATACTTCAAATGGAGCAATATTTTGATCTACATGGTGTACACTGTTACAAAAGGTATGTATTGCATCTTCATATTTAGAACCAGATAAATTTTTATGGTATGAAGGGCTTTGTTCTCTTAAACAACTTGTTACGTGGTCAATTTTCATGGAGGAAATGATAGCACATTATGAGGATACAAAGAGAAACACCTTATTTAACAACACCACAACAATTGGAAAGAGTAAAAGGGATTTGTGACATAGTGGAAAGAAAAATTATGGAAACCAGGAAGCATACCCCTCAAAACTATAAAGATGGAAGTGTTATTTCTCCCAGCTTTCCACAACTTACAAGGGTTACACCACAACAATTGGAAGAAAAAATAGAAAAAGGGCTTTGTTACAATTGTGATAGCAAATGCACTAAGGTCATAAGTGTGCTGAGAAGAAATTATTTTACATAGCATATGAAGAGGAGGAAGAAAATGATCAAGAAACATCAAAATAAGAGGATATACACCAGGACCACACCCCAGAGAAAGAAGAAATGAATCAAACCATATCTTGTAAAGCATTGGCAAGAATTACCACTCCTAAAACTCTCAAGATAGAAGGACATATCAAGAAGAAAAAGGTGCATTAAGTGAAAGGTCACATCGAGAAAGAAGAAATGAATCCAACCATATCTTGTAATTCATTGGTCGAAATTACCACTCCTCAAACTATCAAGATAGAAGGACATATCAAGAAGAAAAATGTTCAAGAAGTGAAAGATCACATCGAGCATCAATAAATAAATCCGACCATATCTTGTAAAGGATTGGAAGAAATTACCAGTCCTCAAATACTAGAGATAGAGGGACATATCAAGAAGGAAAAGGTTCAAGCAAAGAAAGATCACATCGAGCATCAACAACAGGTTCTCCAACTTTTAAAGGATAATGCCACTTTGGTGCAAAATCAAACGAAACAACAAGTAGATCAACATCGTAGTGAAAAATGTTTTGATGTAGGTGATTGGGTATTTTTACTGCTACATCTCAAGCAAGCTATTTATGAGAAGGAAATGTTGGCAATACTACATGCACTTAAAAAATGGCGACCTTACCGAATGGGAAGACTCTTCAAGGATGAGGATGTGGAAGCATTGTTTTGTGCTATTTCTATTATCCAACTAGATTGGATAAATGAAGCAAGGGATGAATGGAAGAAGGATGAAGAAGTATGGCCACTTATTCAAAAGTTGCAAAAGATCCCAATTCAAACAATATTGCCAGAAAATGAAGAGGAAGGAAAAATCATATTGGAACCTGGAGAAGTCATAGAAACAAGAACCCGAAAGCTATGAAATCGATCAATTTCAGAGTATCTCATCAAGTCGAAGAACTTACCCGCTGAATATTCCACATGGGAGGACAAGAATTTTATACAGAAGCATCAAGAACTACTCAAGCGTTAAGGACAATGCTTTTTAAGGAGAGGGGCATGTTAGGCCCCTATACTACTAGTGTAACCCCTTATTGTTATTAGTACAACCCACTTATTATATTTATGTACCCATGTAGTACCCATATTGTTACTATTGTGCCACATAGAAGCCCACTATTGTTATTATTGTGCCCTTACATTATTATTGTTATGTCGGCTCTGATTATGTTATGACCCCTTAGACTCCTATATATAGAAAGGAGGTCTTTTCATTTGTATCATTGAAGAATTGTTCATTTATGTAATGTAAAGGAGGTTGCCCCCTTGAAGAGGCTGAATTCTAACACGTTGATCTATCTTTTCTATCTTTTCTTGAGCTGGTTCCATAACATTTGGTATCAGAGCTTTGGATTCTAGGGTTTCGCTGCTCCAAACAGGTCATTGTGGAATTTTCACTATAACTTTTTTCTGCGACGTTTCAAAATTGCAAAAAGAACCCATTTGAGAAGAGATCGCGTTGAACCTCGGGTCCAAATTTCAGAGCTTTTAGCGCTATATTGGCGGAGATATGATCTGAGGAAGCTGGTCTTTTTGCAGACTCCTAAATTACATTCCAAACAGGTGACCTAGGGAAAATAATCATAACTTTATCTCTGAGGATCGGATTGAAATTTCGTCAGAAGGTACAAAAAGAGGACGGATTGTAGCTTCTTGTATACATTTTTCAGATTCAAAGGTCGAAACAGTGACTCGTGGCACGTCGTACAAGTTCGCTCTACTGAACTAGTCTATAATCAAGTCACTGTGGGAGATTTGGCATAACTCTTCTTTGGAGAATCCAATTTGGATAAGACTGGTGGCATTAGAAGGAGAACACAGAGGGCTACTATAGGTCATAATTTTAGAACTTGAAGATTTGAAATTACAGAGTTACAGTCATTTCAAGATCGAGCTCCTAAAATCAAGAAAAAGCGAGATGAGGAAGTTTGATGGCAAGGATCCGATAAATTGGATATTATAGATGGAGGAACATCTTGATCTACATGGTGTACCACTATTACAAAAGGTATGTATTGCATATTTATATTTAGAACCAGATCAATTTTTATGGTATAAAGGGCTTTTTTCTCGTAAACCGCTTGTTACGTGGTCAATTTTCACGGAGGAAATGATAACACATTATGAGGATACAAAGAGAAACACCTTGTTTAGCCAATTGATAAATCTCAAACAGAAGTGTTCAATGGAAGAACACATTGAGGACTTTCAAAAATTGAATATAAGGGTAAATGATATTCCAGAGAAGCAAAGGATTGATGTCTTCATAGGTACTTTAAAGGATAACATTCAACATGAGCTTCATCTTTGGGAACCTGATTCATTGGAGAAGGCATTCAAGTGGGCAAGAAAAATTGAAAGTGAAATTATGGAAACAAGGAATCCAACCACTCACGACTATAATTATGTAAGTTTTCCTTCTCCTAGCCTTCCACAACCTACAAGGGTGACACCACAATAATTGGAAGAAAAAAGAGAAAAAGGGCTTTGTTACAATTGTGATAGCAAATGCACTAAAGGTCATAAGTGTACTAAGAAGAAATTATTTTACATAGATTATGAAGAGGAGGAAGAAAAGGATCAAGAAACATCAAAAGAAGTGTATATACACCAGGAACCAACCATATCTTGTAATGCATTGGCCTGAATTACCACTCCTCAAACTATCAAAATAGAAGGACATATCAAGAAGAAAAATGTTCAAGAAGTGAAAGATCACATCGAGCATCAAGAAATGAATCTGACCATATCTTGTAAAGGATTGGAAGAAATTACCACTCCTCAAACTCTAGACCTAGAAGGACATATCAAGAAGAAAAAGGTTCAAGCAGTGAAAGATCACACCAAGCATCAACAAGAAGTTCTCCAACTTTTAAAGGATAACGCCACTTCGGTGCAAAATCAAATGAAACAACAGGGAGATCAGCATCGTAGTGAAAAATGTTTTGATGTAGGTGATTGGTTATTTTTACTCCTACATCTCAAGCAAGCTATTTGATCCAGGTGGATATTGGTGGCCACCTGCCAAGTCCACCTGGAACCCCACCATTGTCTTTCTCAGCATTTTCAGTTTCCTTAATTGTAGCACAACTTACTATTTTTAGCAGTTTTTCAGGTCCTAAACTTCCGGAGCCGTTTTGAGGCCCTAAACGACGTTTTTTGGGAAATCTACCGCCAGCGATTTTTTTGATAAGACTCGTCTTTTTCGTCGTAGTCCTCGGAGAGATCTTTCCAACGGGCTATCATGCACGTCAAACGGAGATAGTATGACCAATTCGCGACCCCGGGAAGTTGATGTACCAACTTACCCAAAAAACGGGCCCCACAATTTGGCGTTTCATCTTCTAGGGTTAGGTTTTGGAATGTCAAGGGTTTTCTATTGTTTCTCAACAATAAATAGGCCTCCGAGCCTCATTGTAAGACAGTTCAGAGGCATGTAGCCATCACATCTCTTCTCAGAGATAAGCTACCATCGCCCTAGCTAGTTTATTTCCATTTCTGTTGTAAGCATATTTGAGTATTTTCCATTAATGAAATGAAGTATTATTTCCGCTGCATCTTTGTGTATATGGTTATCTCTGTAATTTGTTGCGTTCCTGTTTAAATCTGGATCAGTGGTATCAGAGCGGTCTGCTTTTTCTCTGTTTTTCTTTGCATGTCCCCAACAAGGTCGGGATATAAGGAGTTAGGGCTTGAACTGGTTGAACCTTTGCAAGACCAGCCTCGCAAATCCCGACGGCCTCCCATGGCGGACGAGAAGAAAGACGAGGGGGTAGGAGATCCCATCAAAATCTTGCTCGAAGAAGCCCTCGAGCGACAACGGAACGCGATGATGGACAGTTTTGCCCATATCCTTCAGCGGCTACCGAGAAGCAACGCATCGGCTTCCAGCAGCTACTCTGGAAATGCCACACCCTTTAAGGTACAAGTTAATTTTGAAATCCCCATATTCGAAGGTCAGATAGACGCAGATGCCGTAGATAAATGGTTAAATCTGCTAGAGGGTTATTTTTCTGTTCATGAATTTTCGAGTCGGGAAAAGATTTTTTTTGCTCTCCTCAAAGCAGCCCCCCACGTCAAGGACTGGTGGGAAACCTACTGCGAGCAGAAGGATGAAAGTACTGGCTCACTATTTTCAGCCGCACCCACCTGGGATTTGTTCCGGGATGCTATCAAGGAGCAGTACTACCCTGTCGGGAGCTATGAGGATGAATACATAAAGTGGACCACGCTGCGGCAGGGAAGGGACCAAGACGTGCCGGAGTTCACCAATCTTTTCCATACCCTTCGCACAAAGTTGGGTATCAAGGATTCGGAGCAACATTTGATACTCAAATACCGTGGCTGCCTGCACAAGTACATCCAGGAAGAAATACAATTCCTAAACATCCCTTCGCTCGGCGCAGCATACCGGTATGCCGTCAAGGTCGAGCAGAAGTTTAAACAAAAGAAGCGAGACTTTGGATCTGCGAATCCAAAGCAGGGGAAAGGTGCCCCTAAACCACAGAACAAAGGACAAATCCAAGGCGGGATAGCCCAAGACAACCAGCCGAAGCTGCAAGCAAAGAATAGCGCCGCGAAGCCGAGAAAGGACACTGGAAAATGGTGCGAGTTCCATAAGAGCTCCACTCACAACACAAGTGAGTGTCGGGCCAAGCAGTCACTGGTGGCTGAGCTAAAGGTTTCAGAATCAGATGCATGTTCCGACACGGAGTCAGAACCCGATAAGGGGTATGAAAAAGGGAAGCAGATCATTGATGCGGACCCCAGCGCCACTGTTGCTACCGCAAAGATCCAGAAAAATGAACCCGAAGATCCAGAGGAGGAGGAGCGTCTCTTCCACTCCCAGATGTGGGTAAAGGGCTCCCCGATACAGTTCATTGTTGATAGTGGGAGTCAAAAGAACCTCATTTCGACAGAGGTCGTGAAGCGGTTGGGCTTACCGACCACATCACATCCACAACCATACACCATTGGGTGGCTTCACCAAGGACGAGATCTTCGCGTGAGCCAGCTGTGTCGCCTTCCATACAACATCAAGCCCTTCACAGATGAGGTATTGTGTGACATTGCTCCCCTTGAAGTTTGTGATGTATTACTAGGACAACCATACTTGTGGAAGCGACATGCTGTGTATGAATCGAGGCCCCGTGCAGTTATTATTACATTGGGAAATAAGTTGTTCAGGATACCAGAGGTAGCACCACCTGCCGCCCTCTCTTTGATTACTGCAAAACAATGCAGTAAGATCATTTCCAAAACCAGGAAATTTGTTTTCCTGATGATACGCCCTCAAGGAAAGAAGAAGACAATGGCCGCGGCCTCCAAACGGGGCCCCTCTGCACGACAACTACAGATGGACAAGATTGTGGAGGAGTACGAGGACATCTTCACCTCCCCGGCAGGGGTTCCTCTGCACTGTCAAGTCAAGCACTCCATCGATCTGACCCCAGGTGCACCGCTACCCAATGGACCAATTTATCGGCGCTCCGTTCTGGAGAACGATGAAATCAAGAGGCAGATTCAGGAGCTCCTGCAGAAAGGTCACATCCGTCCGAGTTCATCGACCTGTGGGAGCCCGATCGTGTTGGTACAGAAGAAGGATGGGACGTGGAGACTCTGTATTGACTATCGGGCGCTGAACAAGATCACTGTCCGTAATAGGTACCCGATCCCACGGATTGATGACCTCCTAGACCAACTAAAGGGGGCGAAATATTTCAGCAAGATCGATCTGAAGTCAGGATATCACCAGGTACCAATCGAACCCTCAGATGTGTGGAAGACTGCCTTCAAATCCAAGGAGGGCCTCTTCGAATGGTTGGTCATGCCTTTCGGATTGACGAATGCTCCTGCAACCTTTATGAGGCTAATGGATGACATCTTGTGGCCATTCACCAACTCCTTTGTAGTAGTATACTTGGATGACATTCTGATCTTCAGCCAGAGTTGGGAAGAGCACCTCCACCACATCCGACAGGTTCTCCAAACACTACGGCAACACAAGCTATGTGCCAATTTGGAGAAATGCACTTTTGGCATGACCGAGGTTCAGTATCTGGGATACATCATTGATGAACAGGGGGTGCATGTAGATCCAGCCAAGGTCCAAGTCATTCGGGATTGGCCCTCTCCAACCACTCTAACAGAGCTACGCAGCTTTCTAGGTCTTGCCAACTTCTACCGCAGGTTTGTGTTGGGGTTTTCTCATATTTCTTGGCCCTTGAGTCAAGTCACCAAGGGCGGGGCGAAAGCAAAATTCTTTTGGTCTGAATCTCAACAGAAGGCATTCAGGGAGTTGAAGGATCACCTCTGCACGACACCAGTGCTCGCGTTACCAGATTTACAACAACCATTTGAGGTCGAGACAGATGCCTCTGACTATGCTATTGGGGCAGTCCTTACTCAACATGGACATCCAGTGGCATATCACAGTGAAACACTTTCAGACACAGTCCGGAAGTACCCCACTTATGATAAAGAGATGTATTCCATTGTACAGGCCTGCCGACAATGGAAGCATTACATTTTGGGGAAGGAAACGGTCATCCACACAGACCACCGACCTCTGCAGTTCATACAGACCCAAGGGAAATTGCAAAATGATCGCCATCAGAAGTGGTCTACATACCTGCAACAGTTTCACTTGAATATCAAGTACAAAAAGGGCAGCACCAATAATGTTGCAGATTGCCTCAGTCGACCACCGATCATGGCGCTAACCACCGTGCTCAACTCCTGCGGGCACGAGACTTCTGATTGGCCACTTCTATACAAAAGCGACCCAGAATTTGGCCACACATACCAGACACTCTTGGAGGATCGATAGGTTGCAGATTTTCACCTCCAGGATGCCCTATTATGCCACCTCGGTCACCTTTGTGTTCCTTCAAGCGAGCGTGCCAAGATGATTTGGGAAGCACACTACAGTCGGGCTGCTGGGCATTTCGGGGTCGAGAAAACAGTGGCAGTACTGCAAAATTATTTCTATTGGCCGAATCTTCGACAGGATGTTGGGAAGTACATCCGATCATGTACTGCCTGTGCCATTGCCAAACCGACCATTAAGAAGCAAGGCCTCTACACCCCGTTGCCTACCCCTAGTCGACCTTGGGAATCCATCTCCATGGATTACATGTCAGGCCTTCCTTCCACTAAGCATGGAAATGACTGTGTTTTTGTGGTCGTCGACAAGTTCTCAAAGATGGCCATTATGATGGCCTGCAAGAAGAATATCACAGCAGAAGCCACTGCTAAACTCTTCTTTGAACGAGTGTGGGTGCACTTTGGGATCCCACAGTCTATCATCTCAGATCGGGACAGTTGGTTTCTCAGCACATTTTGGTCCAGTCTCTGGTCAATGATGGACACCAAACTCACGAAGTCCACAGCCTTCCATCCTCAAACTGATGGCCAGACAGAGGTTGTCAATAGGATGATTGTGCACATTCTGCGCATGTATAACTCAAAGCATCCACGCACATGGGACGAGAGCCTCCCCTATGTTCAGCATAGCTACAACCGAGCTCTTCACAGCTCCACTGGCCATAGCCCTTTTCAGGTGGGTTTGGGATTCCAGCCACTATGCCCCATTGATGTGGCCATGCCACTTGCAGCTACTCACATGAATTCAGCTCATGTCCAGTCCGAAACAGATAAGGCCACCAGCTTCATTGAGCGCATCCAACATATTCGCCAGCAGGTCCATGAAATTCTTGAGAAATCAAATGCCAAGTACAAGCAGCGACATGATCAACATCGGGTGCCACACAAGTTTCAGGTGGGCGACAAAGTCTGGTTGCATTTGCAAAAGGAACGCCTTACTGGAGCCTATCGGAAATTGAGACCACTCCGATATGGTCCTTACACCATTACTAAGGCTATGGGAGACAATGCATTTGAGCTCAGCATTCCCCCATTCCTTGGCCTGCACCCAGTGTTCAATGTGGACCGCCTTCGGCCATACTTTCCACCATTGCTAGACACATCCGACATTGCAGAACAGCTCAAACCCACAGAATTAAATCCAGATTGCATGGAACAAGCTGCAACTGATCGGATCATGGACACACAGATCAAGAACACTCGCCAACAGAATATCCAACTGTATCGAGTTGTCAAAGCAGGCCAACTCCTTCAGCAGGGCAAGTGGCTCACCAGGGAACAAGTTCAGCAGAAGTTTCCTCATCTCATGGAGGATCTCAACGCAATGGGGACCATTGCTTCCTAAGGGGGGAGGAATGATCCAGGTGGATATTGGTGGCCACCTGCCAAGTCCACCTGGACCCCCACCATTGTCTTTCTCAGCATTTTCAGTTTCCTTAATTGTAGCACAACTTACTATTTTTAGCAGTTTTTCGGGTCCTGAACTTCCGGAGCCGTTTTGAGGCCCTAAACGACGTTTTTTGGGAAATCTACCGCCAGCTATTTTTCTGATAAAAATCGTCTTTTTCGTCGTAGTCCTCGGAGAGATCTTTCCAACGGGCTATCATGCACGTCAAACGGAGATAGTATGACCAATTCGCGACCCCGGGGAAGTTGATGTACCAACTTACCCAAAAAACGGGGCCCACAATTTGGCGTTTCATCTTCTAGGGTTAGGTTTTGGAATGTGAAGGGTTTTCTATTGTTTCTCAACAATAAATAGGCCTCCGAGCCTCATTGTAAGACAGTTCAGAGGCATGTAGCCATCACATCTCTTCTCAGAGATAAGCTACCATCGCCCTAGCTAGTTTATTTCCATTTCTGTTGTAAGCATATTTGAGTATTTTCCATTAATGAAATGAAGTATTATTTCCGCTGCATCTTTGTGTATATGGTTATCTCTGTAATTTGTTGCGTTCCTGTTTAAATCCGGATCACTATTCATGAGAAGGAAATGTTGGCAATACTACATGCACTTAAAAAATGGTGAGCTTACCGAATGGGAAGACTTTTCAAGGATGAGGATGTGGAAGCATTGTTTTGTGCTATTTCTATTATCGAACCAGATTGGATAAACGAAGCAAGCGATGAATGGAAGAAGGACGAAGAAGTACGGCCACATATTCAAAAGTTGCAAAAGATCCCAATTCAAACAATATTGCCAGAAATTGAAGAGGAAGGAAAAATCATATTGGAACCTGGAGCAGTCACAGAAACAAGAACCCGACAGCTACGAAATCAATCAATTTTAGAGAATCTCATCAAGTGGAAGAACTTACCTGCTGAAGATTCCACATGGAAGGACAAAAATTTTATACAGAAACATCAAGAACTACTCAAGCGTTGAGGACAACGCTTTTTGAAGGAGAGGGGCATGTTAGGCCCCTATACTACTAGTGTAACCCCTTATTGTTATTAGTACAACCCACTTATTATATTGATGTACCCATGTAGTGCCCATATTGTTACTATTGTGCCACATAGAAGCCCACTATTGTTATTATTGTGCCCTTACATTATTATTGTTATGTCGGCTCTGATTATGTTATGACCCCTTAGACTCCTATATATAGAAAGGAGGTATTTTCATTTGTATCATCGAACAATTGTTCATTTATGTAATGTAAAGGAGGTTTCCCCCTCGAAGAGGCTGAATTCTAAGGCGTTGATCTATCTTTTCTATCTTTTCTTGAGCTGGTTTCATAACAGTAACCCCTTATTGTTATTAGTACAACCCACTTATTATATTGATGTACCCATGTAGTGCCCATATTGTTACTATTGTGCCACATAGAAGCCCACTATTGTTATTATTGTGCCATTACATTATTATTGTTATGTTGGCTCTGATTATGTTATGACCCATTAGACTCCTATATATAGAAAGGAGGTCTTTTCATTTGTATCATTGAATAATTGTTCATTTGTTTAATGTAAATGAGGTTGCCCCCTCGAAGAGGCTGAATTCTAACGCATTGATCTCTCTTTTCTATCTTTTTGTGAGCTGGTTTCATAACACAAATCTCTTGACTATTTTAGTGTACTTCCCATTGATCTAGCCACCAAGCATATACAATGTTTGCAAACCTAGTTTAGGTGGGGTTTAATTGATTATTTTGTTGTTCATTTTCTATTATTTATTTTAGTTTATTTGCAGCAAAAATTTTCTTTTTTACATACACAATCTGGGCTTAATCAATTAATACACTTGCACACACAAGCACAACTTAAGTGAGGGGTGCTTGGTTTACACTGCAAAGCCAAGACTTAGCATAATAAATTTATCTCACAGCATTAGAGACAAAGGATATATTGTTGATCTCCCTTCACCATTTTTGTGTTATGTGTGTCCTACCATCATTGCACCACCAAGGCATGTGTCACCGAGATTATTAGGCCTTCATCCCTAGTTTCCACTTGGACGTATTACCCCTCCCTATCGGGTTCAAGTTCATAGCCCTCCGAGTCGCCATATTAACTCTTCTCCTGGTCCTTCTGATTCCTCATCTAATTTCGAGCCTCCTTCACCACATATCGTCATCATGTCTAGACCCACAACTGGTGCAAGAACCCAACCTAGTAATGGCTCCAGTTCTATCCCAATGGTCACATTAAGTGGAACAGTCTGAGGAACCATTTCGGCAGCTCCCATGCTCCCATTTATGGCTGGGTTAAATCTACTAGACCTTAACCAGTTGATAAATGAACCCATACATCATGATGCTAGTTGGCCCTCTATGCCCACTATGCTTCCATCAGACATCCCAATGTTTGAGGGTATTGCTGACGAGGATCCTACCAACCATGTCCTATCCTTCCACATGTGGTGTTCGTCCAACTCCATAATCGATGACTCCATTCATCTTCATCTCTTCCAATGCACGCTCACTGGAGACACTGTAAAATGGTATGTTGACCAGCCGTCTACCTCTCATTCTGTTTTTTTGACACTTGCTAAACCGTTCCTTTCATATTTCTAGTTACCTCTCTGGTACGACATTGGTACGCATCTATTGACCAGATTCTGTCAATCCTCCACCACTTGCCTTTCTGACCATGTTCAAGAGTGGCATCCAAGGAGAAGCACATGTTGTGCTTCGTCTTTCAAAGACCGTGTCTATCTAGATTGGTTTCTTAAGAGCCTTTTATCCCCCATCAAGAAAGATGTCTCATCTCACTTTCCTCAGATTGAGGAGGAATCTCTTTAGACCACTTTGAGATATGATCTAATTTAAGCTCAATCTGGTTATGTCTATACTGTCATTCTAGACCTCCCTCGTCCTGGAAGTGCCAATGCACCGGGTGCATCTCACACTGCCAACAGTAGCGTTGGATCCCTTTGACACTCTTCACCATACAATCAGCAGAGTTATGGCTACCCATAGGGGGGCTGTTATAGACATTTTTTGACACTGCAACCCCAATCATACATGTCCATAAACCAAGGGCTCCTAAGTCCCTAAAAGTGTTGTTCCATACCCTAAAAGAACAAGGTCCGCTGATTACATCATCTCCCAGAAGTTCTCCACAGGAAACTGCTCAGAACTGGTCAAAATTGGACCATACAGGTTGCTCAATGCTAAGGGTGTGATGCATCCTACCTGCGCAGTGTAAAGGGTGTGATGCATACTGAAAATCCCTTTTGTAGGGTGCGATGGGTGAGAGTGGACAAATGGCAGAGACAGTTTGCAAGGTGGATGATCATAGAATCTTCTAGAAGCTTTTCCTATGACACTTGCCTCTCTGAATTCACCCATGGATGAGTAGGAGATCATCAATCTCCAAGTGGAATCAAGAACTATCAAAGGTAGGACACTAATCAAAATCCCAGACGCTTACTCACCCCCTTGCAATCATCTATATATGGATCCCTCATCCCAGAGATCCAGAGGCTGGAATTTTGTATCTTATAAGGAAGTGTTGTTGGTTTCTTGGTGGAACATCATAGTGTTGGGTGATCTAAGCTTTTCATGAGGTGAAGAAGGGCTTTCATGCTAGGAGGATGACGCTAGGTCAGAAAAATTGGTTGTAATCCTCTTTTCTATTCTTCATATTAATAAAGCTATTCAAGTTTTCCTCCACATTCTTGTATGTTTGATGATATATGCATTTGTGTGGTTAATATATATCTGGTCATATATTGTTTGTGATTGTAGACCTCTGTTCTTCGATAGTGTTATGCTGCTTTGATTACACAAGTGATCTTTGAAGCTGGGTAGACGAAGGAAAAACAGCGAGGATCTGTCAGAAGGGAGAGGAACCAAGCAAGGAACTAAGCGCAAGTCTGAGGTTGGCGTCCTTTGTTCCCCTCTTATCTACTTCTCATAAAGGAAAGCGAAAATAGTTTTAGTTTGTTTGTTTCTAAGATAGCTACCAGTCTTAATGGGACTAGCAGCTCTGAGTGGACACTAGATTTCCCGATAACAAAATGGCGACTCCATTGGGGAGCAAAGAGATTGTTTGTTTGTTTTATAAACTTACAGACAGAGCCTGAAGTCAAGCCAGCTAGCCTTCGAACTGCATTTGCTATGCAAGTGCAAAGTAGATCAATGTTGCTTCAGTCTATCTCCAGGTTTTGTTTATAAACTGAACAATCGATTTGCAAACCTTCTAATTGCCCTAGTGGTGGCTCTAGTAACCTCATTAGATCAGCCCCTGTGATTTCTATTTACTATACATCACTTGCTCGACCTAAATTCCTTAACTAAGCTGCAAACTGTGACCCGGAACCCAGTTGAAGTCTCGTCCCTGGACCATCGCACCTTGTCCTCTTGGGAATCTCGATGCATCGCACCTCTCATGTGTAGTAGGTGCGCTGCATTTCACTTTCCCTCTGTTACAGGTGCACTGATCAGACAAGACCTCTTCTGATCTCATATTTTGGTTTCTGTGTTCATTCTCTTCAGCTTTATTCAGGAGTTTTGTTGTCTATGATCAGTATACCGCTGTGGAAACTCCCTTCCTTTCCATCATTCCTCCTCCATTGTGCAAAGAACTGTGAATGTTTTCATGTATTGTGTGCCATTTTCGGTTCTCTTTTACAAAGAAGTAGCATAATCAAACTGTCATCTTCTGTTTTGCAAGTGTTGCAAGTGTCATTTTCAGTCAAAGAAAAGAATTCTATTGTTCTTGATGATCGATTATACGATTACTCCTGCATTTGATTTGAATTATTAATTTTTCAAGTGTCGAAAGCAGTTTTCAGTTCAAAATAGGAAAGGGTTGTCATTATCTTCCTTTCGTTTTTGAAAAGAAATTTTTTAGTACTATCGCTTTGAAAAGATAATTCAGATTTGTACTTAGAATTCTTCTTGTCATTCACACATTAAGAAAGCTGAAAACAAATATATGAATGTGCATTTGCATTTAGACTGCTTGTTGGTTTGATTTAGGACAGTGCACCTAGTGTGTGCTCTCTGCTCTATGTTGAAAGAATATCATCTCCCTTTCTTTAGTAACAAGGATTTTCATTACAAAAAGAAGATTAAACGATTGTTTATCATATTATATTGCATTTTAGGAATTATATCTACATCACACGGTGAACCTGGAAGGAAAATTTCTTAAGAAATATCAACTGTAAAATAAATTCAATGAACATAAAAACGCTTTGGAACCTGACGCACAACATCTAGAAGTCTAGGCTAGAGACGTATTCCGGCGTCGTAAAGCCTGGTAACTGTTGCTTTCACTATTGGTTGGGTGATTCCTCCTCTTTGAGACGACAAGTTCCAGTACAGACTTGTGCTCCCATGTACGGTCGAGTATATATTGGGAGACCACAATAGGCTATATCGTTTATCCATAGGAAGCCATGTCTGTCGCCCTATCAATCACAATGCACTGAACACAGCATTCGGTAAGATTGACTGTCGTACCGTAAAAAGTACTCTGCAGCTTTACGATTGGTTTGGTAATCCGTTCGTCTAGATTTCTAGAGTAGTCTCTTTCGTTCCTTTTCAAACTCATTAAAGGAAAAGGTCCATCTGAGCACTTGTCACTTCAGGCTCATTAAAAATCAAAGGCGACTAGAGTCATCTTTTGTTTTTTCTCGACTCTTAAAAATTGAAAAAACAAGTTGTGTAAAAGCATCTACAATTTATTTTAATTGGAATAATATCACCATTCCTGTGTTGGTCTTAGGTTGAGAAGAATGGAGTCCACTAACCAAGGGTTTCCCCTCGGAGGGAGTCCTAGTCCTTTCTCCTCTTGGGGAGATGTTGGTGCACCTAATATGGCCACACTGTCACTTCTAGGATTGACTATTGGCTTGCCAATATGGCTCTTCTCGACCTCTGTCGTTCAGAACAACGTAATTCTTGAACAATCGAGTTGGAAAATAGATGATACTAAAATTACCCCCCAACCTTCTACTTCATCTGATTCTCCCTCTCCTCCTTCCTCTTCACTTGATGAAGTTGGTAAAGCCAAAAATCAAGTAACTAAGAAGGAGAAGAAAGGAAAGGAGAAGAAAGAGAAGAAGAAGAAGGATCCAAAGGCGAAAAGGGGTAACTAGGCATCGTCTAGTGGAAATCCACACACTGCAACATCCAAGCCTAAATCTCCATGTGTCATTTACAATGGAGACCACTATCATCAAGATTGCCCTTGCATCCCTCGAATCTTAAGGGACTGGTCTCCTCATTTGCACAACCCGGTGTCATCAACCTCTAAAGATCATATTGAAAGTACACCATCAACTAGTGAAAGTGAAGCATTTGGAGAAAAAGGAAATGTAAATTTCCTTGTAAACTGTGTGAAGGTGATCACGTCATCCACCGTTGTCCCTTCCTAGACGAAGCTAAAAGAGTTTTGGATAACCATCCGGCTTCACTGCTACGGCTTCCTCCTAGATACAAGAAACTCTTGTCGAGTCCATCGCTAGTTGAAAATTCGACCGACACGCCATTGTGGTTGGTTGAAGCATCTGCCATTGAAGATAAACCCTCTAAATCCATACCAGACAAAAGTCAAAAGGTTGAGGCGGTATTTGACCCGGTCTTGCCTTCAGAAGGTCCATCTTCAAATGATACAAACACCGAAGAGAATGAGAATGAGACCATTCAAATTCTGTTCGTTAACACAAACTCTGATGAAGATGGGGGCAATCTACTCGTTCCTTTACCGCAGGAAGGAAGTCTGTTAGAGTCATATCCGGCCGTCTATTCCGTCCCACCTTGAAGCAACCTAGTCGTTTCCTTCAATTGGAATCTACTAGGCAGACCCAGTGTACTGGCTAATGTACCATTCCGAATCATTATACAAGTTTACAAAATGATCATGGTCGGTACCATCATAGATGAAGGGGCTTCTGTGAGTATCCTTTTCTCAACTTCTTGGGAAGCGCTTGGTTCACCATCGCTTCTGCCTGAAATGAGAAATTTGACAGGCTTCGACAAAGGAACCAGTCAACTGTTATGGATCCTTCCTAATGTGCCCATAATGTTAAGGACGAAAATTGTTTACATGAACATAATGGTAGTCTAAGGATATCTAGATTATAAACTACTCCTTGGACGTGACTATATTTATAACATGGGAGCCATTGTCTCCTCACTCTTTAGAGTAATGTGTTTTCCGCATGAAGGTCGAGTGGTCAAGCTCATAGACCAGCTTTCGTTCCCTGTCTCACACATAGCTAATAGTCAAATTCCATCCCTAAATGGTCTTTTCATGCAAGGTATGTCTCATCAATCTCCAGTTCGTCCACCTGAAGAGCGCAAGTGATTCGGGAGGACATGACCGAAACCCAGGGGGCATGCACCCTGGTCTGTTTCGGTAGGAAAACCTTGGGTATAGGGTAGGTTTCTGTGGAGGATATATGACTAGTCTGACACACCCATCCCTTTAGGAAAATGGGATTAGATTGGAATAAGATTCCCTCGTCAAAGTTATGTAAGTGCAGGTGACCGCGCCACTCACCTTTGTCTATTTTGGTAGACACCACCAAGGAATCATTTTGTCTACAACATGGATGGAGATCTTTCATATGGTAACCTGGAAACTCTATTTCACTATACCTGGGGGCATGCAAACCTTTTTGCATGCAAGCAAAGAGCGAACATCTATTTTCTTATTTTGTAGTTTCTCAACCCTTTAAACTCGTAGGATTGGTCGTTCCTAGCTTTCATAATGAAAGGATCTGGAGAAAAGTTTTGAATGGTGCAAGCTCCCTAAAAATTGAACCTATCGATGAGACATCCTTATTATACGACTGGCACGAGCAATTTTTATACGAAGTTAAAGCTCGTTAAAAATTAAACCTTAGCAATGAGAAAACGTTCCCCCAGAGTTTAAGCTCATTACAAAATGAACCAGTTTCCAGTAAATAACCATTGTGATTGCATTATCATCAGCTCTTGAGCCCTAGTCATGTTCTTACCATCACCTCCACTCTGTTTTAGCCGATCATTCACCTCCATTTGATTGTTTACCCCTTTTGAGGAACAGCTCTGAAGAGTGATCCTGTTAGCCATCCTTGTGACACTACCATGATTGGAAAATTCCAAACCTTACCTGGAATCAGCTGCTACCTGAAATTATTACTCATTCCTCAAAAAATGAGTCTCCTTTAATCTCTTTTCATCTGACTCGTAAAATATGAAAATATTGCAGAGCAATTGGCCTCTCCAGCTCATTAAAGCTACCTAAAGTGCTATCCATCCTCTAGATTTTAATCTTTTTGGACCTGAGGGATTATTACACAAAAAGCTCCAGCGCTTGTTTTGTTCGGCTCGTTAAAATTACCGAAAATTCATCCCTTTCGTATTATTTTATACTTTTTTGGACTTAAGGGGTTATATGATGAAAAAGGATTATTGTAGTTTCCTTTACGCCCCTTTCAGACTCTCTAAAATTGAAAAGGACCGAGTTATCTTTGTCGTTAAACTCGTTAAAACCAAATAGCGACGAACTTATCCATACAGACAAGAACGAGTTTCACTGTTGCTAGGCTTGTTAAAACATAGAGATGGGTTTGCCCGAAGGGAAAATTATAGAACAAGCATATGTTATCCTCCTCAAGCTTGACAAAAATAAAGAGGTACTGGTCAACAATGACTGGGGAAAAATTGGGAAGAAAACTTGAAGAAACTTTATTGGTAGCAAGTCGCTCTTGAACATGAAACTTTCACTCCATGTCCGAGTTGGGTTGGGTTATTCCGTTCACTAGTCATATCACCATTGGTCCATCAAACCATCCATATTTGGGGTTAATGCTACCAATCCATGTTAGTGTCGCTGAGAATTCACCTGTGTCTCATCCGCTGCAATACATTCACGCTCCATTCTTTCATGACCACCACACTGAACCCTGTATCAGCAGATCGTTTTCGCCTCCAAAAATCATTTACTCCATTCCATGTCATAGATGTGGGATTCGTTAAGGCCTTCCTATGACGGGTCACTTCTTGTCGACATCAGCTCATTATCCAAGAAGTCAACTTAGGAACAACCCTTTCCGTACTTTGAATCTTGCATGCCTCAATGGCAAGTTTCTCACTTCCGGCGATAGGTTTACATCAATGGCCTTCGACCAAAAGATTTTGCGTGATGTTCGACACCAAGTCATTTTTCACACCATGCGAATTGTACTGTAGTACCTTGAGGGTCATCATCATTATCGGTGATTCCTCTCGCGCTTGTTAACAGCTTACATCAATGGCTGGTAATCAGGCGATGTCTTTCCATGTTCGACTCCATAACATCTTTCACATGGATCGACTTGTACTTCAAGTGAATATCGGATGAGTTTGAAGACCCCAGAACTAGTTTCATTCATTTGTGCTGCGATATATTTAGGAAAATAAATACATCAAATGTACATTGTTGCTACAAGATGATCATCTGAATCAAAGGATGATGACCGTATCAAATTCATCAGTCTGCCACACAGACGGTTGTTTGTCTTATGTACATGAAAATAGATTTATAAAGCTGAGCATAGGAATGCCTACCTTAGCTAGATCATGAAAAATATTATGAAGATAATGTCTTGCATTGTATCTTATTATAGGTTGCCTTCTAGCTTGGAAAAACTTCGGATCCTCATGATAAATCATTTCACGCGACACAAAAGATTAACGACCTCATGCTTTAGGGGGCAATTGTTATAGAAATTTTTGGGCACTGCAACCCCAATCATACATGTCCATAAACCAGGGGCTCCTAAGTCCCTACAAGTGTTGTTCCATACCCTAAAAGAACAAGGTCAGTTGATTACATCATCTCCCAGAAGTTCTCCACAGGAAACTGCTCAGAACTGGTCAAAACTGGACCATACAGGTTGCTCAATGCTAAGGGTGCGATGCATCCCACCTGCCCAATGTAAAGGGTGCGATGCATACTGAAAATCCCTTCTGTAGGGTGCGATGGGCGAGAGTGGACAAATGGCAGAGACAGTTTGCGAGGTGGATGATCATAGAATCTTCCAGAAACTTCTCCTATGACACTTGCCTCTCTGAATTCGCCCAGGGATGAGTAGGAGATCATCAATCTCCAAGTGGAATCAAGAACTATCAGAGAGAGGACACTAATCAAAATCCCAGAAGCTAACTCACCCCTCTGCAATCATCTATATATGGATCCCTCATCCCATAGATCCAGAGGCTGGAATTTTGTATCTTGTAAGGAAGTGTTGTTGGTTTCTTGGTGGAACATCATAGTGTTGGGTGATCTAAGCTTTTCATGAGGTGAAGAAGGGCTTTCATGCTAGGAGGATGATGCTAGGTCAGAACAATTGGTTGTAATCCACTTTGCTATTCTTGATATTAATAAAGCTATTCAAGTTTTCCTCCACATTCTTGTATGTTTGATGATATATGCATTTGTGTGGTCAATATATATCTGGTCCTATATTGTTTGTGATTGTAGATCTTTGTTCTTCGATAGTGTTAAGCTACTTTGATTACACAGGTTCTCTTTGACGTTGGGTAGAAGAAGGCAAATCGGCAAGGATCTATCAGAAGGGAGAGGAATCAAGCAAGGAACTAAGCGCAAGATTGAGGTTGGTGTCCTTTGTTCCCCTCTTATCTACTTCTCATAAAGGAAAGCGAAAATAGTTTTAGTTTGTTTGTTTCTAAGATAGCTACCAGTCTTAGTGGGACTAGCAGCTCCGAGTGGACACTAGATTTTGATATATGCATTTGTGTGGTGAATATATATCTGGTCCTATATTGTTTGTGATTGTAGATCTATGTTCTTCGATAGTGTTATGTTGCTTTGATTACACATGTGCTCTTTGAAGCTGGGTAGACGAAGGCAAAGTGGCGAGGATCTATCAGAAGGGAGAGGAACCAAGCAAGGAACTAAGTGCAAGACTGAGGTTGGTGTCCTTTGTTCCCCTCTTATCTACTTCTCATAAAGGAAAGTGAAAATAGTTTTAGTTTGTTTGCTTCTAAGATAGCTACCAGTCTTAGTGGGACTAGCAGCTCCGAGTGGACACTAGATTTCCCGATAATGGGGCACCAGTTCCTCCAACATTTATGCCCCTCCTGCTAGAAACATGTTTCTAGGGACCCAACACATCTACCAAACTGTTGCTCCTTCTTATGCATATCCTGCTGCTCCAGCCCCTTAAGCATTAGCGCTGCAGCATCCCATGCATCCTCAACCCCAGTAGCCACTGACTCCTTAGGGCCAGGTGTTTGCGCAATAGAGTGCTACCAATTCCCCAAATTGAAGAAAAATAATAAGGGGAAGGGTAACAAGGGTAACTAGGGTAATGAAGGTAAATAGCCTAGTGAACCCCAAGGGAACCATCCGAACACAAAGAACAAGCAACAGGGTGACCAACCTAAGTAGAACAAGGCTATTCGCATAAACAAGCCTTGTGCATGTTGTGGTGTACATGGCCACTATACACATGAGTTTCCTCTTTTACCCCATATGCGCTAAATGTGGGAAGCTCAAGAAGCTTCTCGAGGTCAACAATCGCCTCAGAATCGTGCACCCTCTCAACAAGTCGGGCTCACAAATCCTTTTCCTTAGAAAGGATTTATTGCTGCTCAACCCCAACTAGGTCAAGTAGCCCACCTTTGCCAACCTTTTGGTCCTGGTGACTACCAGATCCTAATGATGAACTCTGATGAGGTTAACCCCTCCAATATCAACCCACAAATTCGGTCACGCCAATATGAGAAGCCCTCCACTTCGTCTACTACCTAGTCTAAAAATAAAGTATCTGCTGAGCCTCTTATGACTCCAAATGGTCCTTTACAGATCCCTCAACCTAAAATTGAGGCCATTTATAAGATCCCAAAGATACCATTACATCGTAATGTGTCTTTTGAATGAGCTGCCCATACATACAGTATAGTAGACGACTTGGAAAAATCACCTACCACCATGTCAACACTGGAAACCTCCAGTCGTGCCCTTCACAAAAGAAAGCTATACTGACTGCCTTGGGTGCAGTGGATCCTTCTAATCATTATTTAATTGTCTTCCTGGTTGATACATCAGCGTATCCCCCATTGCCTTCATCTATTGCTTTCCAGATACCAGTTAGAGTTCGTAATGCCATCATCTCCAAATGCGTTGTTGACGAAGGCGCATCGACCTGTGTGATGTCCACTGTTGTTTGGAAACAACTCAAGTCACCTAAGTTGTCCCCGTCCATGATCACCTTGCGTGCTTGGGATAGACACTCCTCCCAGCCCCTTGGCATGTACCGCAATTGTCCAGTGACTCTTGCAGGCAAGACTGCCCATGTTGATATCGAAGTCATGGATACCCCTTTGGATTACAATATTCTCTTAGGTCATAGTTACACATATGCCATGTCCACTATTGCATCTGCGATGTTTCGCAAGATATGCTTCCCCCATGAAGGGAATATCATTACCATCAATCAGTTGACTTACTATGAGCTGGCATCCGTGACTTGCCCCGAGTCCATCATCTCGTTGATTTTCGACAACCAATCTTCAAATCCTTACACCAGTGTCTCACCCAGAGTCTATAAGGATTCCTCATTGTTAGGTGCCTTCCCTGGTCCACCCCCTCCCATTTCTAAACCTACTTCAATGAGTGTTTACATGTTACAAGTGTCAGGGGTTGCCCTTAAAGTCTGGTACACCTGATCAACAAATAGCTCCTCAGCATCCCATTGTTACTCTTCCAGCTGAACCCTCTGGATGCACTCCCCCAAGACCTCCTCCATTTATGGGTGTCTCTCCTATGTTCCATCTAGGAATTGTTCCTCTAGGTCTTAACCATGCAAGAGCTATTCCACAGGGACATTACCCATTCAATCATATACCTTCCTTATTCCCCCCTCCCGGAATTTTTTCTATACCTCTCATGGCTTCGCTGGTCCTTCCTAACGTGACTCTCAAGATCCCAATATGGTGCATTGATCTTGCTACAAACATTCTGCCTGGTCATCCAAGACCATCTCATGCTTTGACCCCACTTCAACTGGTCCCAATGACCCCTCTCGCTGCTTTAGTTCCATTACAACCTCAACAGGAACCAGTGTCTATTGCGAAAGCATCTAGCTAGGGAGGAAAATCCAAAAGGAAATATTTGAAGGACAAGGCTCCCCTAGCTCATTTAGCCCCTAAGGCCCCAAATCCGACATTCCCATGCACTTGGTGTGAAATTTTTGGGCACACCACCAACAATTGTCTTGAACTTCCTTAACTTAAATTTTGGGCGTGGAATCCCCCCCAGGGCATGTTTTGTGGCTTAAAGAACAAGTTTTGACCAATTCCTTTGTAAAATCTCCACAAATTGTGGGCGCAGAGCGCGAAGTCTTAATAGTCACAGGGTTGTCCACACTTGTTTTTATAATGTAATGTTGGCTTGATAGACCTACCCATGGTCTATGGACCATGGGATTGTATAAATAGAGCAAGGCTCTAAGTGTAGAAAATAGCATGTAGCTAGAAGAAGCATGATGAGTCTAAGAGATTGAGTCGAAGTGTAAAGTGTGTCGTCAGTTCGTACAGTAGGAGAAGCCTCTGCAGCTGAGTGCGCAGAGGCCTAGTAGTCCATAGCTGAGTGTGCAGACCCTCGCAGCTGAGTGCGTAGGGCAGGTTGAGTCTGTAACCATTGGAAGAATAAATAAAGAGAAGTTTACCATATTTCTGTGTATATTTTCCTGTTTAATGTATTATTTGGTATAAATTTCAAGTGTATTGCTTATTTTTTGCGTGAACTTATATGCGTGTGTTGTATAGTTAAATATAACACAAGGCTTCTATTTATGCGAAGGTAACTAACTGATGAAGGAAGATATGTAATACTTCAGGTGAAACTTAGGGAAATCATGCAAAGTGCTGCCCCAACAGTGCAGAAGCCCCATAGCCCCTAGTTATGGCTGCACAAAGGCAATAATATTAGGGTGCCAAGGCTAGGGAAATGCATGATGCAACCTCTACGGAGGGACAAGTAGTTGGACCGAATCAAACCCTCAGACATCTCAAGGGTGCAAAAACCTAGTTCCAGCACCCCCCATACTACTTCGGGTGAGACCTTAGTCTGCACTCCACAGACTATTGCCAAAAGGGCTAGTAGTACAGGGATTTGTTTGGCTAACTAACTCCAAACCTCGGTCAGGCCCCAACAAGCCAACAAATTGTTCCGTTGCCGGGACTGGGATCTACATAGAGATGTCTGATGTCATATCACTGGAATCTGACAAAGAAAGGAATTGAAGATTGGTTGGATAGGAAGATTCATGAGTTCACAGCGCAGTAAAATAGGAACCCATGACAATCAGAGGAAGAGTGGTTATTCTGTTACTTATACACAGAAATCCATGAAATTTTCTTCGCATCTTTCCATAATGAGCTATATGAGTGGATCGCGAAGCTAGAAGATAGCCAAGGAAGGTGTAAGCTTGAAAACCCTATTGTTTGGACTCCATAATTGGTGTGTATATTGGAAGCATTGGAATATAAGATTGTGCACATTGTTGATCACTAGCTCGATCAAATTATAGGAGGATTCATCACCGAGTTTGCAGTAGATACTTCAGGTAGCTATAGCGAGCAGAACGACGCTTCCTCAAAGGGCCATGAGGTAAGTATGTTAAATATTTGAACACTTGGATTTAAATGCTAATGTGTGAAAAATGGGTTATGTGAATAAATTGATGTTTGGGGTTATGCGAAGTGGGAGAATCTACAGAAATAGAGCTAGAAACTAGCCCTTTGATTTCACCTTCGCGAGGGGGTGAAGAAGAGATTGTGAAGGTCTCACCGAGAAGTGCGATCAATTTGATAAGACAAAGGATTCAACGCATACCACCCCCACCTACACCACCGCTAGTTTCACCGTCTTCACCCCCATATTTGCCAATACCACCTCCGTCAGCATCGCGAATCAATATGGTGAGCGGGATAAAGTTTCCAATGTTCAAGGGAGTAGGGAATGAAGATCCGGACCAGTTTTGGTTGGTGATAAAATATGTATGGGAAGCACAGGGAGTCACTGATGAAAATATAAAGAAAGTGACATTGGTCAGTGCTCTACAGGATCGCGTGCTGACCTAGTACATTAAGCATTCTTATGAAAATCCGAATGCGGCGATCGTAGATATTCAAAATGTGCTAAACAGAGAATTTAGCAGGCCAAATTGAGAGGCGCAGTCGATCATTGGATTCAAGGAAATCACAATGCTATTGTTTAGTCAATTTAGTATCCTAAATTGCTTTGCATAAATTATCAATCGAGGCTCGTAAGCTGATGAAGTGTAGTGCATTGTATGTGGTAGTTAACCCTTCTTACTTTGTTGTTTTGTATTTTATATTGTTTTGGGGGTACTGTTCTTTGATCCCTAA
Source organism: Pinus tabuliformis (assembly GCA_031772625.1). NCBI lineage: Eukaryota > Viridiplantae > Streptophyta > Pinopsida > Pinales > Pinaceae > Pinus > Pinus tabuliformis. The sequence continues at coordinate 82,017,965 of CM062810.1, read as the reverse complement.
TGATGTATAATTTTAACTATGAGAAACCAAATCTAAATTTCTTAAAGGTGAACCAAGAGCTCAAAAGCTAGTCAAAAATCTAAGATAAAAGAAGGAAAAAAAATAGAGCGTCTATCCCATCTTCTCATCTAATCCTAATTCATGAATAATTCTTACAACTATAAGGTAAGGTTGTAAGTCATGTTGAAATAAATACAGAGAATGAAATTAACTAAATAACTTCTAGTTACCTTAAACTTTAATTTTGAATGATAACCTCCTTAAAATGGAACTGAAGCAACTTATGTACTTCATGATATAGAAAAGAAACTAAATAAAAACATGCAACAGGTAACTAATTGGTTTCAACCCTTATGTAAAGTGAATACTAAACCATTTAGTTTAGGATGGATATCAGCTTGAAATGGTAACCAAAACATTCATTAGTACAGTGCATTGACAACCTGAACTAGGAAGTAAATAACAAAAACAATGAGTAAACTAATCAACAATGCATCCTCATTACTTTCAACCTTACTCTGTTTAGAAACAAATTTGTTTCCTTTATGAAATGTATCGGAGAAAGGAGACTACATAATTGAATTCTAACATTACGCTACTAATTAAAACTGAAAGGAATCAAACTATAAGAAATCCACCTAAGTTATAAACACTACTAAAAGCAAATGAAGAATTTAAAACTAAACAGAAAGAAGAAAACAAATGAAAAGAAAACCTCCTTCAGCACAGGGGCCCTCTACAACTGACTAGGTTGATCTGCTAACTTAATTCAAAATGCTCCTTCCAATGATCATCAGTCAACACACAACTTTGTATTATAAAATAGGAACAAAAGTCCAAAATTACAGAGCTGATAAGTTTAAACTTAATACATCAAAAACTTTCTACACCCTCTAGTCCTGTTCAACTGCTATTTAAAAGAAAATATTCATAACTATCTTTTGAGGAAAATTAACTACAGGTGGTCTACATGTATTACAACCAATCTGCATAAATTTTTGATCAGCTACAGATGACTTGAATTCAAATAAGGTGGTTGCATAGAACCATTGACATAGGTGGCTGATCCGAGTTAATGCTTCAACAGATCTATTGGATTTATTAATTAACCACGAAAGGGTAGACAAAGAGTTCTATTACTTCCAGGTTTTATATGTTTGACTCCACCTTTGACTTTGGTCTCGAGCGGGCTTTTTTATCGATATAGGCTAGGTGACTAGGATAGGATCCATGTCGAGACAATTCTAGAGATGCCCATGTGGCTGGTTTCTTCATTTGACACCTGTAACCTATTCAAACATGGAAGTAGATATGGAACACACGGTTAGCTGCAGAATAGGCTGTGTTCCGTAGCGAATTTTCAAAAACTTATTTCAAATAGCAAAATCATAAAAGTATAACATGTCAATCATTTAATGTCTTCCTTGAGACAAAATGTATCATTTATTAGTGATGGGGATCTATCTTTTATGGAAAACAAGAGAAATAAGTGAGAAAAGTTGTCAAAGAGAGAGTAATTTGAGGTCCAACATACCCCCACTGCAAAATCATTGCATGTCCCCATGCAATTTTGCAAAGTTGTCAAAGAGATTAATTTTGAGGTCCAACATACCCCCACTACAAAATCATTGCATGTCCCCATGCAATTTTGCCAAAACTGTGAACTTTTCTTTCCTATTGCATCTGCTCAGGTACCTCTGCTAGTACATCTAACTTTCTTCTCTTGCTCCTCTTTGAAGTGACTAGCATCCTGGGTTTCTTCATGAGAAGTCTGTATTTAAGGTTGATGACTGTTTTGTTCAAGTTTCTATTCTTCCTCTTCAACTTCCTATTCTTCTTGTACCATAGCACTAGGTGTAGTATTGTATTATCATGAATGGATTTATCCAATATGCTTTGTTCCTTCGGGGTTTCATTTTCTTTCTTGATATGCTTGTTCAATATCTCTAACTCATAGATTTCCTGTTTGAGAGAGTCAGTCAGAGGTTCTTGTGGATTGACAGGTTGTTCTAGATTGGTTGAGGATCTTGGATCCATTGAGGCACTTTTATTTTCCAGTGATTCTATGTAATCATAAATTTGTTGTTGCACTAGGTCTATGCGTGGGGATCCTCTGCTGGGGCTTCCTTCAAAATACTGTGTAGGAGAGTTTTGAGGACTGTATGTAAATGGAACATTTTCAAGAGATGGTAGTGGGGTTTCTTCTTCTAGAATTATGAACTCTGTTCCCTTCAATGATACCTTCTTTACCATACCTTGGAGTCTAGAGCTCCTTCTAAGTTGTAGGGTGTTTATGTTCTCCTCCTTTGTAGCCTTCTTCTCCTTTACTATCTTTTCCTTCCTCTTGATTTGTTTCCTAATCTCTGTCAAATTTTCAGAGATTAGTTTTTCATAATCTTGTTGTAATGAAGATTCAGGTTTGTTCTCAGTAATTCCACCAGCTTTCTTTTTTATCTTTCCTTTTTTCTTGATTTTCTCCCTGATGTCTATCTCATAGACTGGCTCTTCATCACTTTTCTTTGTGGAGGACTTAGCTTTGCTTTGAATGGTTAAACTGGTCTCTTTCCTCTTAGTCCTTTTGACATTACCCTCTTCAGGTGATTTTGGTGTCGCTTGGAAATAGTTTCTTATCAAGAAGTTTTCCGAAGTATCTCCTATTCTTTTCAGATGATACTCAACCAATAGCTTTACAACCCATGATGGTACATAGTTGTGTCTATGAATTCTATTTGCTTCTGTACATTTAAAGAAATCCTCCTATACTATTTAGAAGGAATAAAGGGAGGTTCATGTTTCCATTTTCTAGAAAGTTCATCAATAAACGTATATGATAAACATACTGCTTCCGAATCTTCCCTCACAGGTAATAAATTTTTGTAATATCAAAAGCATGCTTCTCCATTTATTTTTAAGTACTGAAATAGGAATTCCTTTTCTAAGCACAATGAAATCCATACCTGGGTTCCTGAGGATTACCTTCCATGATTCACTATGAAATTCTTTGTTTTTGAACCATCTGTCACCAAGTCTCGGTAGTTCTGTAGCCTCTGCTATGTAAGATTCTATCACTGTAAACTTAATGTCTCCAATATCTACTTCTGTACCATCGAATGATCTAGCAAAATATTTTGTGATCTCCTTGTGATATCCATCAATTTTTTGAAAGAAATTGAGCCATCCAGTCTTCTGCAGCATCTCCTTGAGTCTTGGGTACCCTTCCATAAACTTGTCCCCTATGGGCTTTGCCCTGACAATGAGTCACATGGTCTCTGTTTCGTAGAATTTTCTAACCTTCAAAATTACTCTCCTGGTCTATGAAATGGACTAATTGCGATTATGGTGAAAAAGAACTATGGGTTTGCATAGAATAAGTAGACGGTGAGGGCTTCGAGAGAGGTGAATACGTTGGTCACATCGTAGATTTGACCATTAATAGATGGAGTTATTAGAGACCATTTAAGTACAAAGTAGCAGAGGTGTGGTATGAAGAAATCATTATAGACCGTTTGGTATCGAATGTGGAAGATGTGGCAGAGATGTGGTATCATGAAGTGGCAATCAAATGAAATGATGACTTGTTAAGGAGACATATGATCATTCATATTATACATGACTTATGTTTATGACTTGTTGCTTGAAATAAATTTGCATTTTACCTTTAGAACTTAACCTTTTTATTGATAATTCTTTTGATGTTGATTCGTAGGTACTTTGAGCATGGTTGATCTCCAAAACATGATTCTTCAATTTAATTGCATTCATGATTTATTTGTAAGCTGTACAATTGTGCCAGAGCTGATAAGTAAGTTGTAGCTGCAAAATGAGATTGGCTGCGGAATGGAATCAGCTGCAGAATGTGAAAAGAAAGAAAAGTGAAATATGGCTTATGAAATATGTAAAAAATAAAATTGAAATGAGTTATGACAGTGAGATGGAATGAGATGTAAGATAAAATAAAAAATGGGGTAAAATGGGGTAAAACTGTAAGAAGATAAAATGTAAGTGAAGTATGACAGTGAGATGAAGTGGAACTGTAGAAAAAAAATGAAGATAAGATGAGATGGAATGAGATGATGAATTTACAGACTCTAAATTGTAAATGAATGTAACTTTTTGTCACTACTTATTACAAGAATGAAATCGAAAATATAGGATGTTAGAAATCTCTGATTTTCACCCTGTATTTTCTGTATAAGGATGCCAATCAATGATTGGTTTTCAACCTCATACAATTTATATATATATATATATTTAGGGAAAAATAAAGACTAAGTTAGTGGAGAAGAAGAATTATTCTTCACTAGCTTCATTTCAGAGTTATCCTAGAAAATATTAATGAACTCCTCTCTTGAAACCAGTTTTTGATATATCTTCAACAGATGACCATTCACAAGAAGAGGTATTTTGCTTCCATCTATTGTCCTTTTCTTTACTGCTTTGTTATTAAAGACTTCTTCAATCTCATATGGCCCAAGCCAATGAGTTTGAAACTTCCCTTGAAAATCTTTGAACTTTGGATCGAACAACAGTTCCCAATCTCCTGCTTGAAACTTCTTCTCCTTAGTATATTTATCATGCCATTTAGCCCTCTGTTGTTGGACTATACTAGTTCTTTGGACTTCATCTTGCCTGATTTCATCAAGTTGATTGAGTTGCTCCAATCTATGTTTCTGTGCCTCTGATAAATCCAATCCCAATTGGATTGCCATCTTGAAGGTTTTGATTTGAAACTCTATAGGGAATAGGGCTTGTTTCCCATAAACAAGTTCATAGGGCGTATGTACCATTGTGTTCCTCCATGTAGTTCTATAGGCCCATAACGCTTCAAGAAGCCTTTCTGCCCAATCTCTTCTATGTAGATGCTCAGTCTTAGTGTGAATTCCTTCAATTACCTTATTTGTAGATTCAACTTGACCATTTGCTTATGGATGATAGAGAGTAGATTTCCTATGTTTTATCTTGTAATCTTCCACAAGACCCTTCACCATTTTAGATGTAAATTGAGGTCCCTGACCTGTCACAGTCTCTCTTGGAACACCAAAACGAGTGAAGATGTTCTCAGAAAGAAAATTAACTACATATTTTTCATTAGAAAAAGGTAATGTTTTGGCTTCTACCCATTTAGTGACATAATAAGCGCATACCAATATATACTTCTTTTTCTTAGATGAAGGATTAATTGGCCTAACAAAATCTAAGGCCCATTTTTCAAAAGGTTCAATGAGTACCTGAATTTGTAGTGGAATTTCATTTGAAGGAGAAAGTTTCCCTACCCTCTGGTAGTTGTCACACCTCCTGACATATTTTTTGGCATCTTTGAAGATGGATGACCAATAATATCCTAAAGAAAGGATTTATAGGCTGTCGTCTTATCAGCAAAGTGTCCACCACACAGCTCATCATGACATGCCCTAAGAATCTCAGGCATTTCATCTTCCTTAACACATATTATGATCATAAGATTTGGGCCTGTTTTATACAATTCATTAGTGATCCATAAGTATATTGAACTTATCTGAATGATTTTTCTTTTTTTCTCTAGGAAACAAATGTGAAGGCAATTTCCCTATGGCTAAGTAATCATCAATATCTGCAAACCAAGGAGTTTGAGTAGTCACTGCAAAAATATATTCATCAGGAAACTTATCTGCAACTGGAGTGTCATCTTTGATATTTTGAATTCTGGACAAGAAATCAACAACTGTGTTTTGTTTTCCAGGTCTATCTAGCACAATAATATTGAATTCTTGCAAGAGTAAAAGCCATTTTGTAACTCTGCCATTAGTAGTAGGTTTATTCATTAAATATCTAATTGCAGAGTGATTTGTATGAACAAAGGTTTCATAGCCTATTATATAATGTCTAAACTTGTTGATTGCATGAACAACTATTGAAAATTCCTTTTCAGTTACAGTATAGTTCAACTCAGTGGGAGTCAAATTCTTACTTGTATAGTAGATGGCATAGGGAATCAAGTCTTTTTGTCCTAATATAGCTCCCAGAGCTGTATCTGAAGCATCTGTTGAAATGTGAAAAGGTAGGTTCCAATTTGGACCTCTCAAGATGGGTGCTTCAAAAATGTTTGTTTTTAAAGTCTCAAATGCTAACTGGCAGCTAGGATTCCAATTGAATTCACAATCCTTAGTGAGTAATTTGAAGAGTGGCGATGCTATTTTAGTGAAATTTTCTATAAATAATCTATAGTATCCTGTGAATCCTAGAAAACTTCGAACGTCCTTTTGGCAATTTGGAATTAATAATTAGAGATGACTTCAACATTAGATTTATCAACTTTAATCCCATCTCCTGAAATGTGATGCCCTAAAACAATACCTTTTGTAAACATCATAAAACATTTTTCATGGCTTAGTGAGAGGTTTTCTTCCTTACAAATTTTAAGAACTCTTTCCAAATTTTCCAAAGCTTCTTCAAATGTATTCCCATAGACTGTAAAATCATCCATATATACCTCTACACAATCATGTATTAGATCAGAAAAAATTCCTAGTACTGCTCTTTGGAATGTTGCAGGTGCATTACATAACGCAAAAGGAAGTACTCGGTAGGCATAAGTTCCCCATGGACAAGTAAATGTGGTTTTATCTTGATCTTCAAGTGCCACCTGAATTTGATTATAACCACTAAAACCATCCAAGAATGAGAAATACTTCTTACCTGCTAATGTATCTAACACTTGATCTATAAAGGGCAAAGGAAAATGATATTTAAGGGTAGCTTTATTCAATTCTCGGTAATTGATGCACCCCCTCAATTTACCATTCCTTTTAGGCACAATTACTAAGGCGAAACCCATTGGTTGTCTGAAATTAGGTAAATGAAGTTTACATCAATAGTTTTTGCAGCTCTTCTTTCACAGTTTCCCTAAGATTTCGATTCATTCTTCTCTGAGGTTGTTGGATAGGTCTACAATTTTCCCTATTGTAGATGTGGTGTATACAAATCTTAGGACTAATTCCTTTCATGTCAGTATATTCCCATGCATATGTAGCAGAATTTTGTTGTAATGTCTTTATTAGCTTTTCCTGTTGTAATTTCTCCAAGTTATTGTTTATGTTCAATGTTATCCTTGGAAAGATTTCAATTGTAGAGCTACCAAATTCTTCCATAGAATAAAGAGACATTTTCCTAGATGACAAATATTCAATATTGGATTTTTCTTGAAATTGATCATGTTCATATTCTAGAGATGATTCAAAATTTTCCATCGTATTTAAGATTTGACTATCTTCACTAATATCTGAAATAGTAAAGAGAGGATGAATGTCATTTTCATCATCAATACATTCTTTGTCATCTATTTCTGTGGTTGTTCTTGCCATAGGATATAGAGTGAATTTCTTTGTTGAATTCCCGTCAGAAATATACATATCACTAGATCTACAGCTAAAGAAAGTATCAGCCGTGGCCAACCAAGGTCTTCCTAGTATGAGTGGGTGTCCTCCTAGATTGTTCTTGGGGGTTAAGATCATAAAAACAAGAGGATATTCCCAAGAATCTAAAGATACTGAAATATCTTCTAACACTCCATTTGGTTTTATTACAGATCTGTTCGCTAATTGCAGTAATGTAGGGGTGTAAAGAAGATTACGAAGCTTGCGTTCTTCCATAGTTTGTTTGCTCATGCTGTTTATTGCTGCCCCTAAATCAATCAATGTATCAACTCCATTGATATGTGTTTTCACAATTGGACTTCCTGGATCTCTACATTTTTTTGTATGGCCATTTTTCCCATCATTATATCTGGTATTTTTCCTACGAGGTGAATCCTTTTTGTTTCTTTTGATTTTCATACTAGTTTCTTTATGCTCAACTACTTTATTGTTTTAGCTAGGATTGGAATCTCCTTAATGGTTTGTAACAAAGGAATTTTGATACAGACAATTTTTAACTCATCTTGAAAATCATAATTAGGCAACATGATCTGCTTTTCTACTCATCTATCAACTTGTAATATTTTAGGAAAAGGAGGTGGAGAAGTAGATATTGGCTGCTCAATGATAGGAGTTGAGTTCACTGGTTCTTTTTGTTTTTCATTTTCATTTTTTTTGGTTTCAGAGATATGTTCCCTCAAAACTTTTATTGAGTTGTAGAGAATATTCCTCAAAATTGTCTTGTTCCTAAATAACTACAAAAGGTCTTTTCTTTTCTAATATCCTACCAGATCTTAGTTGAACATCATTGAGATCTAGAGGAGTGATCATATAAGTTGGAAATTGTTGTCCTTCCACCATGTACAATGAACTTGGTTGCCTTGTCCACATCATTGTGTCCATCAACCGTTATGTATTTACCAAAGACAAAATCCAAGGGAGACCTTGGTATGAAACTAAAACAGGTCTCAAAAGGAGATCTTTGTGTAGAAGAATGTTTAGCCCAGTTGTAATCATGTTTTACATAACACAAATGTTCATCCCAAAGGTTGGGATGCTTGCTGCAATATCCTCTGAGCAACTAGATCACTATCTGGTTGACCACCTCTGTTTGGCCATCTATTTGTGGATGAAAGGATGTTCTCTTCTTCAGTCTGGTTTCCATCAATTCCCACAGACTGGACCCAAATTTCCCAACAAATCAGGAATCTCGATCAGATACAATGGAAGTGGGTAATCCAAAATGAACCCGTAAATGCTAAAAGAACAACTTTTCTATTTGTTTAGTCGTAATCATTTTGTTACAAGGTATTAAAATACACATTTTGCTAAACATATCCATAATAGAATATAAATAGTCATGACCTTTCCTAGATTTAGGCAGTCCCCCAACAAAGTCCATGGAAACACTTTCCCAAGGATGAGAAGGAATTGGTAGTGGTGTGTACAAGCCTAGTTTTCTATTGTTGGGCTTGCTTTTGGCACACATGGTACACCCTCTTACATATCTAGAATTTGTTTCATGCATTTTTGGCCAACAACAAAATCTTTGCAGCTGTGCAACTATTTTACTTACACCAAAGTGACCTGATACTAGAGAAGTGTGTGCTTCTCGAATTATCTTTACTCTTTCGGTTTGAGGAATGCATAACTTTCCAAAATGATAAAAGAATTGGTCCTTAACATGATAATCCAATTCTTCTACTTGTTTTCCATGACTTAAAGTTGCATATACATCTTAAAAGTCTATATCTTGATCGTATTGTTCAATGTAGCTTTCATGCAATACTGAATTATGCTTAAGTACAGTAGATGCATTTATGATTGGTCTGGAAAACATATCTGAAACTTTATTGTGTATGCCCTTTTTATATCTAATGACAAGATGAAACTGTTGTGGAAAACCCATCCACCTATAGTGTCTTGATTGCTACAACTTAGTTTGTGAGTGTAAATATTGAAGTGGTTGATGATCAGTATGTATAACTGTCTCTTTGCCCATTAGATAATGTTTCCACTTTTTCACACTCTGTAATAATGCATAAAATTCTTTATCATACATGGGATAATTAACTACTGTAGAATTAAATGCCTCAGAATGATAACATATGGGTTCACTGTGTTGCATTGACACTGCTCCCATGGCATAGTCACTAGCATCCATTTCAATCTCAAAGGGTCTTTGAAGATCGAGCAGTGCTAGTACTGGTGCTGTACTAATCTTTTATTTTAAGGTGTCAAAGGCTTTCTGTTGTTTGCCTCCCCCCTAAAACACCCTTTTCAATCCTGTCAGAGCATCTAAGGGAGCTACAATCAAGCAAAAGTTAGCAATAAACTTTCTCCAATATTTTGCTGCTCCTAGGAAACTTCTAACTTTTGTAGCAAATTTGTGTTTAGGCCAGTTTATAATCACTGCAACCTTAGAGGGATCTATCTTCAATTCACCACCCCCTACAATATGACCCAAATAATTCAAAGATTTTTTGTCAAATTCACATTTTGATAGCTTAACATAAAGATTTTATCTTTTCAAAACATCTAGATTCTGTTTTACATGCTTCAAATGTTCTTCCCATGTTTTACTAAATACAAGAATGTCATCTAGATATACAATGACAAAATCATCAATAAAAGGCCTGAGTACATCTTTCATTACTCTCATGAAAGTAGAAAGAGCATTAGTTAAGCCAAAAGGCATAACCAACCACTCATACAATTCCTGTTGTGTCTTGAAAGCAATCTTCCATGCATCTTGCTCTACAACTCTCACTTGATGGTAGCCATTATGCAACTCAAAATTGGAAAAGTAAACAGCTTCTTTCAACTGATCTAATAGATCATCTATGCGAGGAAGGGGATAATGATTTTTTATTGTTATTTTATTCAGTGCTCGGTAATCAGTGCACATTCTCCATGAGCCATCTTTCTTTCTCACCAAGACAATTGGAGACCCACATGGTGATGTACTAGGTCTTATGAAGCCTTTCTTGATCAGCTCTTGTACCTACTTCTTCATTTCTACATTCTCTAAACAAGATAACCTGTACATTCCGATGTTAGGCAATGGAGCATCTTGCTGCAAATTCAAATCATGTACTATTTCCTTTTTGGGTGGCAAACCTTTAGGTTCTTGGAATAACATATCATATTCTGAAACAACCTTTTCTAAATTAGCTTGTTGTTTAGCGTCACAACCTTCAAATACATTGGTTTTATCTGGTTTCTTTTCCTTTACAACCATTAGTAAAAATTATTTGCATGAGTTTACAATTCTTTTCATCAGCCCTGAGTTTATGAGAGTATAATCATTCTTGAGTTTATGAGCTCTTACAATATATTTAATTCCATCTTTAATGAGTTGATACTTATTTTCAGCTCTATAGAAAATTGCTTTTCTATCATACAAGTAAGGACTTCCCAAAACAATTCAACATATATCCAAGGGAATTACATCTAACTCAACCTCATATACAAATGATAAACCAATGCCAAACCTATTTTTACATTGTCTAGTCACTTGTAGGCTTGTTTTATCACATAACCAACCTAATGGATATGGCTTCTTATGAGGTGTGGCTTGTAATCCTAGTTTCTTTACAATTGCTTCAGAAATTAAGTTTACTTGTGAACCACTATCAAATAAAGTATCAACCTTTTGATGCTTGGAAATAACTCTAATATGAAAAAGCTCATGTCTTCTTCTCTCATTTTCTTCACTATCAATAGTTTGTGCAGAATTACTAGTAGATGCTTCAGAATTTTTACCTTTTATACCTATGGCTGCGATTATTGTTTCATCCCCTGAGTCTAACCCCAAATCCTTCTGAATAGCTACAACAATATTCTTCTTTTTTCCATCGTACTTCTTGGGTTTCAGCTTTGGATGCAGAATCTAGTAGTGTTCATCATCATGCCCATCCTTCTTGCAGTGAGTGCATGAAGGTTTGGTCTGTTGTACAGCATGTGCCTTCCCCTCTTTCCATTTCTGCTTTCTCTTTTCCTTGTTCTTGCTTGCAGTGGGTTTTGATGATCCCCAAATTTCTGTGTTCACATTCCTACCCTTAGCCTCTAGATGTGTAGCCTAAACAGATACCTCATCTATGCTGGTAGGATTAAACATGAGAATGGTATGTCACAAATAATTATGTAGACCACCTATATACTTCAGCAGAGTTTTAGGTGAGTCTAAAGAAATGCCTAGAATCAAATATCTTTTTCTAAATTCTTAGGTGTATTTTTGTACACATTGCCCTTTCAATTGGCGAAGAGTCTCCCAACTCATCATAGCTTGTTGCATATAAGCTAGTGGATAGAATTGTTTTTTAATTGCAGAAACAAATTCACTCCAGACAGAAAGGATTTTACCATGCTTCTTCATGTCAGTTTTTGTCCTACCTTCCCACCATACCAAGGTAGTGCCTCCAAGGCATAGGCTAGCCAACTAAATCTTACTTCTTTTTGAATCAATGTTCTGCACCCTAATACACACCAATCTGTCTAATCCAATTATCGAGCTTCTTTTCATTTAACTCTCCATCATATATTGGCAAATCAAGCTTAACATATAATTTAATCAAAGATGTTTTCTTTTTATTTTTAGGGATATTAGGAGGTGTGGGAAGCTTTTCTTCTTTCCCTTTTCAATTAGAATGGTCATGGAGGAGAGATCCTTCTGCTCCTTTATCTTGTTTGGAGTTTGATGAATCTTCATCTCTACCTTTCTTAAATTCTGTCAGGCCAGGCAGTAACTCCATTAAGCAAAAACTGATTCATGTGTTATTCCATCAAGTAGGTCTTTGTTATATACAATAGGAAGTGACTTTTCAGTTCATCTTCCGATGACTATTCACATTTCTAATTTAATTATTTACATAAATTCACCCAATCATGAGGATTAGGTGTCAACATTCCCCCCCTTAATCTGAAGGGATGTTGGTGAGTCCAAGCATTGTTATGAATCGTTCAAGTTGTTCTCTTCCAAGCGCTTTGGTGAAGATGTCTGCAATTTTCTCATTTGTGGAACAATGATGGAGATGGATTGTTTTGGCCTCAACATGATGTCGAATCAGATGATATTTAGTATTTATGTGCTTCGTTCGATCATGGAACTTTGGGTTCTTGGCCAAGTTTATTACAGAGGTATTGTCAATTATGAGTGGAGTTGATTGTACTTGTTTTACCTGCAAATCTTAAAGAATTTTCCTGAGCCACACAATTTCTTTTGTTGCTTCAGCTGTTGCCACGTATTCTGCTTCTGTTGTGGAATCTTCTGGAACTAATTGTTTGCATGATCTCTAGGAGACAGCTCCTGATCCAAGACTCATAGCATATCCTGAAGTAGATTCCCTAGTTTCTTTGTCTCCATCGAAGTCTGAATCAAAGTATCCAATCAAGCTGAAGTCGTCCACCTGTGTATACTTGATTCCAAAGTCTTCAGTTCCCTTCAAGTACCTTAGAACTCTTTTTGCAACAGACCAATGTCCCTCACAAGGCCTTTTCATAAACCTGGAGAGGATTCCAACAGCAAATGAAATTTCTAGTCTGGTAGTAGTTAGGTAGTTGAGACTTCCTACAAGTTGTCTATACTTTGTTGCATCCTCAAATTCCTTTCCTTCAATAGATGTGAGCTTTAAGTTTTCTTCCATTGGAGTAGTAAGAGGATTTCACTCTGTCATGCCAAACCTGTTCAACAGATCTCCAATGTATTTCCTTTGAGAAATTAATATGGACGTTGGATGTTGGGTTACTTCAATGCCAAGATAGTATTGAACATAGCCCAAGTCAGTCATTTCAAAGCTTTTCCCCAATTCCTTATTTATGGATGCAATGTAGCTTTCATTTTTCCCTGTCATCAAAAGATCATCTACATATACCACAAGATATATAACTGTTTTTCTAAATTTCTTGACAAATAAAGTTGCATCATCAAGATCAAAATGTTTGAAATTGAGTTTCAGAAGATTCTCAGTTAGTTTTTCATACCAAGCTCGCGGTGCTTGTTTGAGGCCATACAAGGACTTCACAAGTTTGCATAATTTATTTTCATGTCCTTTCACAGCAAATCCTTCATGCTGGGACATAAACACATTCTCTTTTAGATCTCCATTCAAGAAAGCAGGTTTTACATCCATTTGATGGACTTTCCAACCGTTCTGAGCTTCTAGAGCAAAGAGAGTCCAGATGGTAGCCCAGTTTGCTGTGGGGGCAAAAGTCCTCATAATCGACCCCTTCCTTCTGTGCAAAACCTTTTGCCACAAGCCTAGCTTTGTGCCTATCAAGTGAGCCATCAGCTTTATACTTGTTCTTGTAGACCCACTTGCAGCCAATTGGTTTGGTTCCTAATGGAGGATCAACCAGCTTCCAAGTGTCGTTCTTTATGAGGGAATCATAATCCTTTTGCATCAATTCTTTCCATTCATCATGAGAAGAAGCTTCTTTGAAGGAATTTGGTTCAAAATCTGTAGACAAGTTTAATTCACAATCATAAGAAACATCCATATCAACAGGTGAATTAGAGTCATCTACATCACCTCCATTTTGCCGGTTTGAATTTCTGGTTCCTATCTTTCCAACTTCATCAGGATGAACACTTTCAAGTGTCTTTGTCACCCACTTTGGGGGACCTTTCTAAGATGGTCCAGGCTGCTCCGTTGATTGAGTTGGGACTGAATCAAGATTGAGTCTCCCAATTCTATCAATTACATCACTTAAAGCATCATCTGTTGTTGGATTTTCATGCGGGGGAGAGTGTTCTTTAGAAGAAGATTCCACATGTTGATCTAGTATAGGAATCCCCCCTTCAAGATGTGGAATCTGATTATCAAATTCTTGAAGTGATTTTGCTTTTGCGAATCTATCCAAGTGATCAAGTTGCCACTCAACAACATTGTCAGTTTTGGATGATTCCAGGAAAATTACATCTCTAGATACAACAAATTTCTTATTTACTTCACCATAGAGGCGGTATGCTTTGGAGGTGTTTGTATAACCCAGGAAGATACACTTATGACTTCTAGCACCAAGTTTGTTTCTATGTACCTTTGGTATCAAGGCATAACAGGTGGAACCAAAGACCTTGAGATGCTTTACCGAAGGAACATGTCCATATCACATTTCATATGGAGTCTTGTTTCTTATAGCATTAGATGGACATCTATTCTTTATATATGCAGCACGTAGAGCAGCATCAGCCCAAAACATTATCTTTACATTTTTGAAGAAGAGAATGGATCGTATCATATTTAAGATTGTCCTATTCATTCTTTCAGCTACACCATTCTGTTGGGGATTATAAGGTACAGTTGTTTGATGTTTGATCCCATGTTGGTGAAGATAGTTTTCAAATTCATTTGATGTGTATTATTTTCCATTATCAGTGCGAATAGACGCAATATGAGAGTGTGCATCATTTTCAATCCATTTATGAAAATTCTTGAATGTTTGAAAAGCATTAGATTTGTTCTTCAATAAATAAACCCAACACATTCTGGTGTAGTCATCAATAAATGTCATGATATATTTATTTCCATTTGCAGAAGGAACAGGCATTGGACCACATAAATATGAATGAATGAGTTCAAGTTTTCTATGTGCTCTTGAATGTGAATCATGAAAGGACTATTCGCTATGCTTTCCTAGAATGCAAGCATCACATTGCTTAAGTTTCCTAGGAATTGTAGGCAAACCAGCAACACTAGTTTTCTTCAACAAGTGGAGACTTTCATAGTTCAAATGTCCAAATCTAGCATGCCATAATAAACTTGATGGAAGTGTACCTTCTTCATGATGAGAAATGTTGTGCATGAGCAGAGGTTCCTTGCAGTGTGAGAAGCATTTCTTCTTCTATTCCCCTCATGACAAGTGAGTGGTCAGATGCTTTTCTTACCTCAAGCTTGCCATCAAACATATGAATGGAGTGACCTTGTTTGCAGACGTGGACCAAGGACAACAAGTTTCTCTTGAACTGTGGGAGATATAGAACATGATCCAGAAGAAAGTCTGGAAGACTAGGCGGTTTAAGCCCGATTGTGCCAACCCCTGATGGATTGATTTTTGATTGATCTGCAAAGTATACCGCTCCATCAACATTATCAGTGAAGTCTTGAAAAAAATATTTTCTATGAGTCATGTGGTAGGTTTCTCCTGAATCAAGCAACCAATCATTTTTCCAAGAAGCAAGTGAAGCATTAAATAAATCTTCATTTACTCCAATGTTACATTGTGCCACAACATAGTGAGCGGATTCAGGTGCTTTACCTTTGTCTGTGTCATCAGTTTTACCTTTATGTTGGTTTCTTTTCTGCTCAATTTTGTCCCATGGTAGCTTGCATGTAGAGTCATGTGATCCATTTCTCTTGCAGCGAATACCGTGCAAGTCTGCCTTTTCTCCTTGAGAATTTCTGCCCCCCGCCTCTGAAATATATTCCTCTTCCTCTTCGACCACCTCTTCCTCTTGTAGAATCTTGAGCAGGATGCTTGTCTTTATGAGCAAGGCACATAGCTTCTTCAGAAGATTCAGGGGTTGTCTTCTTTCTAAAAGCTTTCTCTCTTTTAGCAAACTTTTTCACAAGAGAGTCAAAGGTTATATCTTTGAGATTTCCATTTGCTTGCAATGACACAAGATAATTGGAGTAAGTAGGATAAAGTGCCTTGAGAAAAGAAATAAGAGGAATATCCAATTCAATCTTAGTGGATTTGATATCATGCATTATAGACTTTACTTTAGATGCAAGAGCAAGAGGATCATTATTTTGTAGTTCAAGAGTGAAGAGTTTAATCATGAGTTGAACAACTTCAAGTGCAAAATGTGAGTCATAGAGTTGTTTCAGATTTTGTAAGGCTTCAAAGGTAGTTGAATATGATGAAATATGGCGACTCACCTCTTCATTTACAAATGCTGCGATTAATGCATAAGATTTGTTGTTCTTGTTTTCCCAAATGACAAGCTCTTTGTCTGAGGTAGGCTCTACTGGGTCATTGTCTCCTTCTCTGACACACACTCCTTTCCACAACTCATTGAAAATGAGGGTGTGTTTTATCATCTGAGACCATTTAGGATAGTTCTCCTTGCCATTGAGAACTATTCCCATCATGGATATGATTGAATGCATTCTGTAAAAAAAATTACTTTTGCTAAATGAAAAATACTCCTGCCAATATATAGTAAAATTGTACTCAAAAGGGAATTCTTAAAAGATTTCAAATCCACCATGTGACCCATATAAATCCATCATTATATAAATCCACCTCATATAAATCTCATATAAATTTCATATAAATCCACCATTGTATATGTATATGGCATACGTCCCCTTTATATAAACAACGCAATTACAACTCAATAAGAAACTTGATAAATGAAGATTTGAGAATCACCGTTAGGATTGACCCTTGGTGTTGCTTTCAACTATTAGAACAGGCCATGTCAGGCCAGTGATAAACTATTTGAAGGAATATTAGAACAAGGTACAAAACTTTGTAACACACCTCTCAAACAAAAGGGTGCAATGATGGAGCACATTAAGGACTTCCAAAAATTGAATATAAGGGTAAAAGGTATTCTAGAGGAGAATAGGATTGATGTGTTCATAAGGACTTTAAAAGATAACATCCAACATGAGGTTCGCCTTTGGGAACCAGATTCATTAGAGAAGGCATTGAAGTTGGAAAGAAAAATGGAAAACAAAATTATGGCAACAAGGAAGCCTACCACTCACAATTATAAAGATGGAAGTGTTGTTGCCCCTATCCATCCACAGCCTACAAGGTTCACACCACAATAATTGGAAGAAAAAAGAGCAAAAGGGAATTTTTACAATTGTGATAGGAAATACACTAAAGGTCATAAGTGTGTAGAGAAGAAATTATTTTACATAGATTGTGAAAAGGAGGAAGAAAAGGAACAAGAAATGTCAAAACAAGAGGATATACACCAGGAACAAACATTAGAAAAAGAAGAAATGAATCCAACCATATCTTGTAATGCATTGGCTGGAATTACCACTCCTCAAACTATCAAGATAGAAGGACATATCAAGAAGAAAAAGGTAATAGTGTTGATTGATTTGGGAAGTACCCATAATTTTATTCATTGTAAGATAGCTAAAGAATTGAATTGCTTCTTATATCTAGCACCAGAGTGTCAAGTGATGGTTGCAAGTTGAGGTAGCACAAATTTCTCATGAAAGTGCCATAATATCAAGCTATCCATGGGAGAATATGTATTGAATAGCCCAATGCTTTCAATTCCAATGGGTGGTTCTGATGTTGTACTAGGAGTCCAATGGCTACAATCCTTGGGTACGATAGCTTTTAATTTTCAAGAACTTTTCATGAAATTCTCTTCAGAAGTAAAGGAAGTTGAATTAAGGGGTATTGCAGGGAAACTGGGAAAGATAATCAACTCTAATGGAATGACAAAGCTTCTAAAGAAAGAACAACAAGGCATAATTGCACAATTATGTTCACTAGAGGTTCCTGCATTGAAATCATCCATTTCTCTAGATCTATAAAAAGTCTTGTACAATCATTCCAAGGTATTTGAGACTCCCAAAGTCCTCCCACCTATTCGTGATCATGATCATGCTATCAATTTGATTGCAGGAATTGTTCCTCCAAACATCACGCCTTACAGGTATCCCTATGCCCAAAGGAGTGAAATTCAATGTATGGTTGTAGAAATGCTAGAGGCTGGTATAATTCAAACTAGTCAAAGCTCTTTCTCGGCTCCAATAGTATTGGTTCACAAGAAGGATGGATCATGGCGCATGTGTCCAAATTATAGGGAGCTCAACAAACTCACTATTAAAGATAAATTTCCCATTCAGGTCATTGATGAATTATTGGATGAATTACATGGATAAATTTACTTCACGAAGTTGGATCTTCGTTCAGGATATCATCAAATTAGAATGAAGACTAAAGACATTCCAAAAACATCATTTAGAACTCATGAGAGTTATTATGAATTTTTGGTCATGCCTTTTGGCCTTATTAATGCACCTTCTATATTTCAAGGTTTGATGAATTCCATTTTCAAACCCTTCCTTAGAAAATTTGTGTTAGTATTTTTTGATGATATACTAATCTACAACAAGTCTTGGAAGGATCATCTCCAACATGTTGACATGGTGCTCAAACTATTAGAGGAGAAACAATTATATGCAAAAATGTCCAAATGTTTCTTTGGAGTACAAGAGGTGGAATATCTGGGTCATATTGTATCTCATGAAGGTGTTAAGGTAGACCCTAGAAAAATTAAATCCATTAAGAAATGGAAAATCCGCACATCCATAAAGCATCTATGAGGATTTCTCGGGTTGACAGGGTATTGTCGCAATTTTGTTAAGAATTATGGGAGAATAGCAACACCTCTAACAACATTATTGAAGAAAGATGCATTCTCATGGACTTTAGAAGCAATGAAGGCCTTTGAACATCTTAAAGAGGCAATGTGCCAAGCACCAGTCTTAGCTACACCGAACTTCACAAAAACGTTTACTGTGGAATGTGATTGTTATATACCTAGGGGGGATAATATGGGGTACCAAGGGAGGTACCCAAGGTAATAATGTAATAATGGGATGGGCCATAGTAATAAATAAGGTGGTTAACCCATATCATGTAAGGGACCACAAGTAGTTAATAATAATGTAAGGGGCCCATGGTATTAGTTGATGGTATGAGGGAACCATGGTAATGACCCATGGTATTGTATGTATGAGGCCTATATAGAGGCTAGAGACTCCAAGTGAAGGAATAGTCAAGGATTATTGTATGAACATGCATATGGCTTGTGGAGTGTTCTCCTTCCTTAAGGAGTGAATGTATGGTGTTGCCCTACCTTAAGGGTTTGATAATAAAGAAGAATTTCTATCTTTTTATATTTTATTTTTGGTTATATTGTATTCTCTTATATTTTTAGATCAGATCTATAACAAGTGGTATCAGAGCACTTTCTTGGGCACAAAAGTGGATTTTTTTTTTTTATATTTTTGCATGGTTTCAGGGGCGGTGAGTTGCAGATCAGATCTATATGTTTTGGTGCAAGATCTGAAAAATCTAATTGCAGATCTGTATTCTTTGTGAAAAAATAGCCGATTTCAAAAAAGAAATCGGTTGAATCGGAGTCCGGATGAAGGAGATATCGCTGATCTAAAAATCAGTGGGGTTGTAGACAATTTTTCCGGGCAGCGAATTTGCGACACAGATCTGGACGTCCTGGTGCAAGATCTGAAAAATCTAATTGTAGATCCGGAATCTTTGTGAAAAAACACCTAATTTCAAAAACAAAATCGGTCGAATCGGAGTCCAGATGAGAGAGATATCACTGATTTAAAATCAGCTCTTTTTGCATAAATTTTGGTGACAGCGGGAGAGTTGCAGCGCAAACCTGAAATTCTAGTGTCTAGATCAGGATTTCTATCACATGGGTAGATGCAGAATGATTGTTTCATTTCTGAAAACAGGTCATAATGGGGATTCTGAGCAATATTGACGAAACTATGACAATTTCAAATTTTCGCCAAGTCAGTGAATTTTTCTCAAACCCTCTTCATGGAGATGCTATATTTTAGAGGGAAAGATGATGGTCCTACTATTGAAGAATTCATAGAGAGATACAAGTATATACATGGGACATATTGGAAGATTCCAATGAAGCTTAATATGAGAGATGAGGTTGAAAAATGGTGGTTATCACTTGACCAAAAGCAGTTGACCAAACTTTCAGATGCAGAAATTGAAAAACTCGTTTTGGACAAATGGTCTCGGGCTAGAAAAAAGGAGAATGAGACACATAAGGGGTTATTTGCTACAGGTGTCTCCTTATTGCAGGTTCATGGATTGATTCAGAAAGAGAAAATCATGGTTTCTATAAATCCTAGTTGCAAGCATAATTTCATCAATGTTAATTTGGCAAAAAAATTGCAAGTTCCAACAAAACACATTGAAAATACACAGGTTGATGATGAGAATGTTCAAGTGTACAAGGATTTGAAGATTTCTATGGATAAGTATGTGTTGCATGGTGATTTTTATACTTCAGAGATGGATAATATGGATGTTGTTTTGGGATATCCTTGGATGGAATCTGTGGGTACAATCAATATTAATGTGCAGAAGAAATTCCTGAAGCTCTGGTATAACAGTGATGCCTCATGAAATGGAATTGGTGTTGTTTTAATGCAAGAAGAAAGATCCATTGCCTTCGAAAGTCGTCCAATCAAAGGAAAGTATTTGCACAAAGCTATTTATGAGAAGGAAATGCTAGCAATACTACATGCACTTAAGGACCCTACCTAATGGGAAGACACTTCAAGGTAAAAACAGATCATGATAGTCTTAAACACTTTTTAGAACAAAGATTATATTTAGAAGAGCAGCAAAAATGGGTCACAAAGATGTTGGGCTATGACTTTGAAATCATCTACAAAAAATGGAAGCAAAATGCTGTGGCAGATGCGCTCTCAAGAAAGGACGAGGATGTGGAAGCATTTCTTTCTGTCATTTCTATTATCCAACCAGATTGGATAAACAAAGCAAGGGATGAATGGAATAATTACGAGGAGGTGTGGGCACTAATTCAAAAGACACAACAAGATCCCAGTACATCTGATATATTTACCTGGAAAAGTGATTCGTTATGGTACAATGATCAGTTATACCTATGTAAGAATTCCCAGCTCAAACAAAAGATTCTTAGGGAATTGCACACCTCTCCCTTAGGAGGGCACTCAAGATTTCTAAAAACCTACCACAGGGTTAAGAAGGATTTTTTTTGGGATGGCCTTAAAACGGATAGTCAAGAGCTTGTGGCGGAATGTTTGGTTTGCCAACAAAATAAAGTTGAAACAATTAAGACCCCATGACTATTACAACCTTTATCCATTCCAAGCCAACATTGGGAAGAGGTTTCAATGGAATTTATCACAGGTTTACCCAAGTCTGAAGGACAGAGTGTTATCATGGTGGTAGTTGACAGACTTACCAAGTATGCACACTTTTTGTGCATTATCTCTTCCATTTAAAGCAAGTACAGTTGCTACTGCATTTATGTTAACAATTCAAAAGCTACATGGAAACCCAAAGATTATTGTAAGCGACAGGGATCCCATTTTCGCTGGAAATTTTTGGACAAAATTATTTTCTTGTCTTGGTACTCAGTTAGCTCATAGCTCATCTTATCATCCTCAATCTGATGGGCAAACCCAGATAGTTAACAAATTTTTGGAATAATATCTTCGCTTATTTGTATCTGATAAACAAACACAATGGGTTAAATGGTTGCCTCCTGATGAATGGTGGTATAACACTTCCTTCCATACTGCAACAAAAATGACCCCATTTATGGCACTTTATGGATATCATCCACCATCCATCGCATGATATTTAAGAGAAAATTCTAAGGTTCAAGTAGTGGAAGATCACATTGAGCATCAACAAAAAGCTCTCCAACTCTTAAAGGATAACCTCACCTTGGCACAAAATAGAATGAAACAGCAGGAAGATCAACATCACAGCGAAAGAAGTTTTAATGTAGGTGATTGGGTATTTCTACAACTACAACCATATAAAAAAATGTCCCTCAAGCAAGCTAAGAAGGATAATAAATTATCACCAAAGTATTATGGTCCGTACAAGGTGTTGCAAAAGATAGGTGCTATGGCATACAAATTGGAACTTCCTGCAGCTTCTCGAGTGGACCTAGTTTTCCATGTTTCATGCTTAAAGAAGGTTGTAGGTGACAAGATTCCAGTTCAAATAATATTGCCAGAACTTGACAGGAAGGAAAAATCATATTAAAACCTGAATCAGTCAAAGAAACAAGAACTCGACAACTAAGAAATCGATCAATTTCAGAATATCTCATCAAGTGGAAGAACTTACCCATTGAAGATTCCACATGGGAGGATGAGAATTTTATACAGAAGCATCCAGGACTAGTCAAACGTTGAGGACAACACTTTTTTGAAGGAGAGGGGCATTTTAGGTCCCTATAATACCATTGATTCCCCCATTACTATTGTCATTGTATCCATTATTATTATTGTTGTGCCGCTATTGTCCCCATATTGTTATTATTGTGCCCCATAGAATCCCACTATTGTTATTTTTGTGCCTTTATATTATTATTGTTAGGTCGGCTTGGTTATATTGTAACCCATTAGACTCCTATATATGGAAAGGAGGTTTTGTCATTTGAATCATCAAATAATTGTCATTTGTGTAATGTAAAGGAGGTTTCCCCCTCGAAGAGGCTGAATTCGAAGGCGTTGATCTATCTTTTCTATCTTTTCGTGAGTTGGTTTCATAACATAAAGCCAATTTTACCATAGTAAAATTGCTTTCACTGTGATAAATTACTTAATAAACCACCTTTTTAAAGTAATTTGTAGTTAAACACATCAAGAATAATGAAATAAATCATTATTTATTTGATTTTCTTCAAGGAATAATTAATTAAACCACTGTTTTATTATTATTCCTTGTCAAATTTGACCCAATCATGAAAAATAAAAATGTAAATCATTATTTATCTCATTTTCCTCTAAGAATAACTAATTAATCATTATTTATTTATTATTATTTGTTAAATTTGACTAAATCCCTTAGGAATAATTAAATAAATCATTATTTGTTTATTATTTCTTAACTAATTCCTTGAGATAATAAATAAATCATTTATTTTTTTATTATTTCTAAATAAATGTTTAAATATTTTTTCCCTCCTAAACAAATATAATAAAATATTCCAAGTGGTTATTCCAAGAATGGGATGAATAATATTCTGTTATTGCTCATTATTCGAGGATAACTCCATATTTTGTTATAAATAGAAGGATTTTCCATTCATTATTCACTTTTGATTATTTTCATTGTTGCACTCAGTGTTGTAAATATAATTATTTTCATTGTTGCACACCATATATTTGTTGGGTTTATGCATTATATAGGAGAGAGAAACTACACATGCTGAATACGTTTGAGGATAGCCAAGAACCCATCCCATAGAGGGGGACTGGTAGCATCTATTTGTTCCCTTCAAAGGTGTTATAATAAAATTATTATTGACATATCAGGTTTCCATTGGATGATTGGAGTTATTAGTCTTTCTTTTTGTTGTTTAACTATGATTGTGGCATAGATCCAGACTTTGACAGGTTTTGTTTCTACCAATTGTTCCAGATCTACAATGTTTAGCAGCCATTTATATTGTTGAGATTGTTTTTCATCCACAATCTTAAGTGGGTTTTTTTTCATACATCATTGTGAAGAAAACACTACAACAAATATCATTGGATAGGAGGTATCAGAATAACTTGAGTGTTATTGGTGGTTATCATTTTTTGTTTTCACCACATAGACAGCCTAAACCATGAATCCTGCACACACACTTGCCTACATTTCCTTTATGAAATATTTTTGTAACTCGTTATATTTTCATGTTCAATTGTGTAATATAGATACTTGAATTCTATGCAAAATGATGAGTAAAGGAAAAAAATATATGCATCACTAGGCTCGATTAGATTTGTTTTTTTTATATCCGTATTTTCAACAGTTTTACCTCTTCATTCCAGAACATCAGCAAGTAAAAAAAAATTCCTTATTGTTACATGAACACTTTTATAAATTCAAGTATATAATTGAAAATTATGTGTGCTTTGAAGAGAAGATGTGTAGCCTACATGTAGGGATTTTCCTCAGTGCATCATAGAAATGAAAATATTTGGAAAATGTTCACTTTTATGAAGGACACAAGTATTTTCTAGCTTTCATTAAAGGCTAGAATGATCAAATTCATTTCTCTGGCTTCATCTCGAGAATGACTCATTATTCTCATTGTTCATATGAGAAAAACAAATTAATAGGACCATTCATTTTCTGGTGCAAGATTTCTTTAGGAGAACATTTCCTAGGCTTCTTTTCTTAACAAAATCATACATTCAAATCAGAGTTTACTAATTGTCATTTTTCATAAGGATTCTTCCCAAATAAATTTTCCTAAATTCTCTATTTTCCAGATAAAAATTCATTGATGTGATAATATACAAACTTTTGATCAGAATAATTCTTAGGTTGTAAAAGAGAAGCATCCAGAGAAAATTCTTGAGGAGAAGCACTGAAACAAAACTTGTTGATCCTCAGTCAAGAAGAATATCTTTGATTTCTCCCTAAGAAGACAACAAAACTGCTAGTATAATATCTCAGACAGTAGATTACAATTATTTTTCTTTTAAATGAATCAACACTCTCTAGATAGAGGCATATGTATCACTTCTCTCCATTCTTAACATCATACACCTAAAATAAATTGGACTAATATACACCACATTTTACTAGAAAAATTACATAGATAGAAATCTACAAGCTTCAAGTTTTTACTGAACTAAGACCAAACTTTGAATCCTGAAGTTGACTCTGTGGTGTGTGATGAGGATCAGGAGTCTTTGTTTCAGCTAACATAGCTTCATCCCGGTCAAAGTCATTATAATGTGGTGGAATATGTCTTCTAACATGTTCTTGAGACACGCCAAGGTAGATATCTAAATCACCATTTTTTTCCTTTACCTATTGGCTTCTTTCTTAGGTAATATTTTTGCCAAAAACCATGTACATTTCTTTTTTTTTAAGCTACGGCATGATCTTTTCTATTATATACAGCCAAAATAAAATATGTACAGTCGTTGGTGACCTCAACCTGCCCCAAAGGGAAACTGGGTCTGTTGGTCACCATAAGTATGAGAATGTCAACTTATAACCTATGAAAATGCAGAAACATGTTTAAAACATAAGCATCACCCTATTAGCATACTATTTCTATATTCTTGTCAGCTATTACAGTTCAAAAACTTGCCCACAGAACTGATTCTCTTAGGCCTAGCTAAGAATTCATTTGAAAACAGAGCAAAACAAATCAATCTACCATGAGTTCTGGTTTGATCTCCTCCTCACGCTGCACAGTGGTTATCTTTTTCAGCATGATTGGATTTCCTCTAGTCCATTGTCCTGCTTCAGGAGCATGAGCTGTAAGTTTTTCATTTCCCTTTTCAAGTTCAGGAATCCTTAAGCTATCCTCGTCATCTCCTCGGTTACCTATTCCATGGCTTTTGCTAATAGATGCTTCACAACCCAATAAACATGCAGTGCCTGCTTATACAGCGATAAGCGCCCCCTTGTGTTCCCAGGGTCCGGAATAAGAATGCTCCATTCCTCTATTTCTGGATCTGAGGCCTCCTCTAGAACTTTATTTTCCAAGTCATCAATAATCCTTCTTATCTCTGTGTTGGTCCCTTCGTTGTACGCTCGTTCTGCTTCTTGAGCTATTTTCTCCATGGTTCGACGCACTATTTTCTATTGATTTGGAGGCAGTGTCTCAGTTTCATAGCGTTCAACTTGCCAAATTCTCCCACGACCCCTGCGCCTTCTGCCCTTACCTCTTCTGGATGGTCTTCCTCTGGTGTTACCCCGACTTCCTTGACCAACCTCGAAAGTCCCCTTCACCATGCATTCTTCCTTCCCGGTCTCCATTTCTCCTTCCCTGTGATTTCCTTCTTCCGTCAACTCCTGCTCCCTCCTCTTGTTCCTAACCTCTCCTTCCTTGCATAGCTAATGTTTTTTAGTCTCCTGCAAGCTTCTTTTATCCTCTATCCGCTACTTAACATTATTTCTCGCGTTCCAGATTTCCTGCTTGTTCTTCCCCTAATCCATCCGTCTGCCATCCTCTCCAATGTTTTCGCTTTCCTTCCTTCCTGCCTCCGCCATAGCCTCCTGCCCTTTTCTGAGACGGAAACCAGGGTTTCTTTGCCAGATAGCTTCAACCTTCGCCACCTTTCTAATCTTCGATTTATCAGTTGTATTACCTTCACCTGCTCCTATTGATTTATTGCCACCTATCCTGCAATCCACCAACTGAGCGTCGTCGTTCTTCTCCCCTGCCTTCTCCATTATTCTCTCGGTTCCTTGTCTCAAGTTTTGGCCTTTCCTGCATGCCATCGTTGCATCCCTTAATATGATTGCCCTGAGATGTGGCTTGTGCTGCTACGCACTGCCCACCATCATTTCTCTATACAGTTCCCTTTCCCCACCCCGATCGGGGTCTGGATGTAGCCTTGATCATAACTGTGCTATGTTATTATTTTCATGTTTGGTGGTTAGATTTAAGTTCTCCCAACATGTCCCTGCCAACTAAGTTGTCCATATGCTATCCACTTTCCCATCCGGTTCATTGCAGCCCCAATTAGCTAGGTAATCTGCAGCTCTATTACCTTCTCTCCTAACATGATGAATAACCTTATACTCTATACGCTTCATTGATTCTTCCAAGTCTTGGATAAGACCCTCCGTCCTCCAGCTCTTAGCCACCTATTCCCATACCTTCCCATTATTCAATTTTCTGATTGTCTCTATTACCAAATTTGAATCACCTTCTATTTCTAGTTTCATGTATCCGTTTCTTATTGCAATCCTGATTCCTTGATAGGCAGCCATGAATTCTGCTTCATTATTACTCATTATACCTCCTTTGTCTGCATAAATCCACCTGGTTTGACCTTGGCTATCTCTGAAAATCCCGCCATATCCAGCAGGCCCCGGGTTTCCTTTTGATGCTCCGTCAAAATTAAGTTTGATGAAGCCATCCTGGGGACGAATGAACACAGCTGGGCTTTGGTTTTGTATACTCTATGTTTTTTGTTGCTGAGGATGGACCATCCCTTGTTCCAGATTTAGCCTCCTTAAAATTCGGTTCTCTTCTGCAGTAGTTTTCCAATCTTCCTGGTCCCAGGCTTCCGCTAGGATTGTTTCTCTTATTAGATTTTGAGTTCTTTTCCATAACTCCTCCAGGGAGATGATCTTACCTTGGAAAATCCTTCTGTTTCTCTCTTTCCAGATGATCCATATGTTGAATCCCACTACCAGGCTCCATGCTCTTCTCACTACCGGGCTTAGAAATTGTCCCTTCCCCCATTGGAATATAGTTAGTACTATGTCCTGGGGATTACGATTCGTCTTTCCAAAGAGGCTTCTGGTCTCTTCCCACTGTTGCTGAGCTACCGGACAAGAATTTAAGATATGCTCCTGAGTTTCTACGTCTTGTTTACATAAACTACATCTGGGTGGTCCTTGGAACCCTCGTTTCTGAATTTGATCCCATGTCAAAATGCGTCTTCTTCCCACTAGCCAAGCAAACATGGTGACCTTTGGCCACCACCTGTTCTTCCATAATTGTTTCCATTCTTGTAACTGTTCTTCCTGCGCTTGTTTAGACTTTATGAGGTATGCTTCCTTAACCGTAAAGGTACCTTTTGTAGATCCGCCCCATCTGAGAATATCCGGCCCAGTTCTGTTTTTAATCCTTCTTGAATCCATCTCTTTTACTATCCTTGCTTTTAGATCATCATTGATGTTATTATCCCATTCTTCGGGTTCTTTCCACTCCCTCCACATCTCATTTTCTCTTCCTTCCTTCCAGTAATTGTTGACATAATTTAAGCCTTTGGCCTTGGCTTCCCTATAAGTGTTTTGCATCTCCTGAATTTCCACCATTCTTCCCCTCTGCTGCCGGCTTCCTCCCAAAATTTTGTTGTCCTTCCATTTCCTATTTCCCAAAAAGCATGCATGTTTATGATGTCTCTGTTCTGGCATGCCAGATCCCATATCGTAGATCCTTTTGGCATCACTTCCTTTCTCATGATTTCTTTAGCTGCAGTGGGCATGTTATATTTTAGAGTCCATATTTCTTTCCATAAGTCTTTGCCCCCATTCATCCAGCGCCACCATAGTTTCGCCGCTAGGACTTGGTTCAAGATGAGCGGATCTCTTAGCCCTAGTCCCCCTACCTCCTTTGCTTTTGTTAGGCTATTCCATGAAATTAAGGCCCATTTCTTCTGTTGTTTTGGCCCTCCCCATAAAAATTTCTGGAAAATTTCAATCATTTTGGTACATACCCCTTTCGGTACTGCCATTACCGATAGAGGGTAGATTGGAATTGATTGGAGAGTCGATTTAAGAAGCACTAATCTTGCTGCTATATTAAGAGACCTAAAGGACCAGTTAGCTAATCTGTTCTTAAGTTTCTCTAGGGTAGGCTGCCAATTAGCTATCCTTAATGGACTTACATCAAGCAAGGTGCCCAGGTATTTTGTAGGTAATTCTCCCTTTCTGAACCCCAACGTTCTTGTCAAATGGGATTTGACCATTTCAGGTGTATTGAAAATAAAGGTGCTCGATTTGTCCTTGTTAATTTCAGTACCTGAAGCTTCCATAAATAATTCTAGGACCTCCTTTACCCTTTTGACCTGTCTCAGTGAGACCTTACAAAATATCATGATATTGTCTACGAGTTGTTGGTGTGTAACAGGGATGTTGTTCCCCATGGTCGCAACCCTTTTATTTTCCTCTCCCTTAGCTCTTTTTTGATGTATCTTCCCAATCCTTCAGCCACTATTATAAACAAGAATGGAGACAAGGGGTCTCCTTGGTGCAGTCCTCTTGAAGCATTGAAGGTCGTGGTTGGTGTACCATTTAGGAGGATGGAAAAATTAGGCGTGGAGATCATGTTTTGTATCCATTTCACCCACCTGTTGCAAAACCCATAAGCCTGTAGAATTGACTCTAAATAGTTCCAATTTAGGCGATCGTAAGCTTTTGAAAGATCTAGTTTAATCATCATGCCTGGTTCCTTTTTTTGTTTCAATGTATGTATTACTTCTTGAGAAACTACCAGACCATCTAAGATTTGCCTCCCTTCCACAAACCCTGTTTGTTCTGGGGATATTATGCTGGAGAGGATTGGCTTTAGTCTTTTGACCATTAAGGTGGCTATAATCTTATAGATAACGTTACAGAGAGAAATCGGGCGAAAGCCCTCTGCTGTTTCCGAATGAGCAGTTTTAGGGATGAGAGTTAAAAGAGTAGAGTTTAGTCCAGGCCATACCTTTTGCTGTCTGCGCACTTCCTCCACAACTTCTAAGATTTCTTTTCCTATGAACTGCCAACTTGCTTGGTAGAATTCTGTTGTATATCCATCTGGTCCTGGGGCTTTGTTTCTTTTCAGGCCCTTCACTATTTCCTCCACTTCCTCCAGGGTTGCTGCCCTCATCAAGGCTAAATTTTGGTCCCTGGTTACCATCTTTGGGATTTCATTGCTTATCCTACCTATAGCCTCTGTTCTGTTCCTTTGAGGTTCAGTGAGAATACCTTTAAAATGACCTACAAGCTCCTGTTCCATTTCTTCATGCTGGGTTATACGTTGACCTCCCATATTTTTAATTGAGAAGATCCTATTTCTCTGTCGGTGTTGGATCATGGCCTGATGAAAGAACTTTGTGTTCCTTTCTCCTTCTCTAAGCCACTGTACTCGGGACTTTTGTTTCCATAAGATCTCTTCCTGCTTTCTTCGCTCCTCAAGTTGGCCTATTACTATTCCTTCTTCTCTACTTCTCTCTTCTTTTCTGCCTTCTGATATATTCGCCTGTTGCAGCTCACTCATTTTCTGCTCTAAGCATTGCTGATCTTTGAATATATCCCCGAATTCTTCTTTGTTCCATTTTTTTATTTTCCCCTAAGTTCTTTCAATTTTAATTGGAATGTTTGCATTTTACTTCTCCCACTTTGTCTGCTCGTAGTCCACCATTCTTCTACTTTTGGCAAAAACTGATGGTTCCTGAGCCAAAATGATTCAAACCTGAACGGTCTTCTTTTGGGGCTCTGCTTAAGGTCGATTTCTAACTTTATTGGCCAGTGATTTGAGCCTACTACTGGAAGAATCATATCCTCTACGTATACATCTTTCATCATGATTTGTTCCGAGACTAGGAATCTGTCAAATCTTGAAGCTATTTGATTTTTCCTCCTCTACGATTATTCCATGTATGGGTACCATTTATTGTTTGAGTATCCACCATCCTTTGCTCCGATATCATATCTCTGAATGCTTCCATATCTGGATCTATCCTTCTCAATCCTCCTCTCTTTTCTGCTAAGGTCGTAATCATATTAAAGTCACCACCTATAATCCACGACATCTCTGAGAAGAGTCTTCGTATTGATTTCAAATTTTGTAGGAATCCTTTACATTCCATTGGAGAGTGCGGTCCATAAACTCCTGATAGGACTACCCACTCAGATGACCCTATCACTCTAAAAGTGCCTGAGAGGATCCGAGGAAAGCTTATCCAATTTCCAAATTGTATTTCCTCCGGGTTCCATAGGATTGCCAATCCTCCTGCACTGCCTGTCGCATCCTGCCCCATTATCTCATACCGAGTATTACCTCTGCTCATTATTTCTTCCATTTTTTGCATGCTAATCTTTGTTTCTTGGACTATCATTATACTTGGTTTGTCTCTTTTTAATCTGTCTTTCAAATATCTCTGTTTACCTCTGCTGTTAAGACCTCTGATGTTCCAACTTGTAATAATCATTTTAATAGTTTTGGGGGTAGTTGAAATACCTCTGATAGAGGTATGACTCTTCCTGAATTCACCAGCATCTCTCCTACCTCCTGGATTGTCTCGCTCATCGAACGCCTGCCCCTTTTTCTTCCTCCTTTGCTAGAGCTGCCCATTCCCGAGTTCTGAGTCCCTTGCATTTCTATCTGTTCCAATTTGTTTGTTGCTGTTACCCCTGCCTTTTCCTTATATTTTTGAAATGCTTCTTTATATATTTGCTTTTGTTCCTCCGGGATGAATCTTTCATCTAAAAACCTCCATTCCTATAGAAATTTCCTCATTATTCGCTCCTCTTCTCCTCCTTTATCTTTTTGTGGGTCTATCTCCATGAGTTTGTTCATATATCTGTTCCCCTTTCTCTTCTACCTCTCCTTGTTCTGTATCTCTTTGTCCTGATACGTGTTTTTCTGATTCTTTTAAAGTTTCCATTATCTCCTCATAGCTGGCTTCCTTTTCCATCTCAACTTCTTCTTCCTGGAGGGCTTTTAATTTATTTTTCATTTCCAGAGGTATATTTTCCTTGGGTATTTGTCATTGGGGTGTACTGCTCCCTGATTTCCTTTTGTTTTGTACTTCTTTAAATCCCTCTTCCTCCCGTCCTGGTTCCTCTGCTGTTGCCCTCTCTTCTTCTCTCTTGTCCACTGCTTCCTCTGTTCTATTTAAGGGGCATTTCCTGAAAAGATGGCCGTATTCATGACATTGTCTACACCGGAACGGTATATGCTCGTAATCCACTGGTTGTTGCCAGATCTCATCATGATATTCTAATTCAATGAATTCTGGGAGGGGTTCAGTTATATTCATATACACACATATCCTGGCGTAGGACATATATCTCCCTCTTTTAGTGGATTCTGCTACTTTCACGAATGATCCTATAGCATTCCCTATCCCTTCTAAAATCTTCGGATCCCAAAACTCCATTGGAAGCCCAAAGAGTCTTATCCAGACCGGGGCTGCTAGCATTTTCTCCTTGTCTGGATTGTAGCAGTCTTCCCAGTGTCGAATAAATAGGCCAGCATTGTTCATAAAGTAGGGGCCTCCCTCGAAAATCCTTTCTTTGTCTTCTATGTTGGAGAATATTACTGTAAAAAAACCCTTAGCACCCAATTTTAATTCAACATGACCCTTAGGTTTCCATCTCTGTTGTATCCATTTGGATAGATCTTTCTCAGACGGCTAGAACCCTACAAATTTTCATATTAAGGCATAATCTTTCATGTAACGTATACTCTTCAGGTTTTTGCTCGGTATTACGAACTTGGGTTTCTTCGATGCGCTAGGGAGGCATTTTCCCCTTAAACCCGTCTGCCAGCTGGTTCCCTTTGTTGGGTTCTCTATGATGTTTGACTTTGACCCATTCTGCGCTCGTTCCCTACTTGCCTCCCCCATTGCCATGCTCTTGTAGGAGGTGATCTCTCCCCTCCCCACACTTGCTGCCATTAAACCTTCAACGCCTGCTTCTTCCTGCGTCCTCTCCTTTGCTACTGTCTGCAAATCTCCCAGTTAATCTTCCGCAGGTGTACACAAGCTCCCTGCATTCCTTCTTTGCTCCAAAGTTGCATACCCCTTGTAAAACTTTCACACTTCCAAAAACCATGTACATTTCAATCATTCACTCATTCTTTTCATTATTTTCCTAGAATCCATAAATACGACATTACAACATTGTGCTAAGAGCCGATAATTTGGAAGTATGTGATTGGTATGGAAGATTTAATGAGGTCATGGATTGTGGAAATTAGTATGCTAATTTCAAATGCATATATTTTTGAAATTGATGGCGATGTTTGTTGTGACAAATTGATGTTTGGATGTGTGTGCAATTTATCACAATGAGTTGTGTTTGGATTAGAGTTCATTTTACTTCTTTTCATCTATGCTCTTCTTCCATATATGCTAGCGACTTACGATGTTTGTTTCTTGTGTTTGGATTAGTGTGCATTTTATTTTTTCCTGTATGCTCTTCTTCCATATATTCTAGTGACTTACGATGTTCCCTTTGAAACATCTAGTGCAAATGCTAGTTATAGACTTGCTCAAAAGGAAATTAAACATTGTAATTGATTTTTGCATATAGACTCAAGAGGAAATTGACCTAAACCAAAAAGGAAATTGACAGCTAGATTAACTAGCAATTGCAGCACATTTTGCATCTTCATCATCAATTGTCAATACATAAATCCATTGTTCCATTAATGCTAAGTCATTTTCTCATTTGTTATTTGTGCAACTATAATATCCTTGAAATCCACTACATTTACTATGTTATTTTTTTATAGGACCTTTTAGTCTTTAATGAAAATAAAAAAATGAAATTAATTGATTAATTTTTAAGAGTTTATTTCCTTGGCCTAACATATCCAATAATAATTTTCCATGGTGAGCTACAATATATGACTTATATCCAAATTGTAAGAGCCTGGCTACTTCAATCTAAATGAAGGTCAACAAAAGACATTTTTAATTGGCATAAGCAATATAAGTAATCTGAAAATATGAAAACTTAAAGCATATGAATATATATTTTAGAAAATGTTCAATTTTTCATTTACACATTAAAAAAAAAACCATTTTGTTCAATATATGCCACTACAAAATGGGTTTAATTGTGATGAAGCAAAATAGTCCATACTAAATCACAAATACAAATGATCAACAACAATGTAATTTTTATTTTATCACACACATCATAATTTGTTTCACAGAGCATCTATTGCTCTTCCTAAAATATGGAAACATAATTATAGGCAACTACCTTTTACAATTTTCAAATTTGAGGTCGGCTCAACTACTTCCTCAATATCAAGAATAGTGAGTTCTCTTCAATGAAAGAGATCATGACCAAAGTGAATCTCATAATGTCACCAAACCTTGGATGCCTAGTTCTTTAGTTAGAAATAACCTTTGCAATAAACCATATCCCTATTTTGCAAAAGTTGAGAATAAACTCACCCTCTCTAACCACCCCCAGCTTAAAAACAAAATATAAAACCAAAGTACAACCTCTTTAACTTAAAAAAACCTACATTAAAAAAGTACAAAAATAAATAAATTTTAAAACCAAAGTACAAATTCAACTTAAAAAACCTATAAACTCACCTACTCTGACCACCCCCAACTTAAAAACAAAATATAAAACCAAAATACAACTTCTTCAACTTAAAAAAACCTACATTAAAAAAATACAAAAAAAATTAAAAATTAAAACCAAAGTACAACTTCAACTTAAAAAACCTATCTGTCCCACCTTGCACTTTTTCTGGCAATTGCTAATTAATTATGAAATCTACATGTAACTTTCAACTACTTAATAAATAAGAGATTGAGAGATGATATAATTTTCCAAGTCCTAAAAAAATATTTCCAAAACATGATAATGTGAGAAAATCATGTTACTCAAATAGTATAATAATAATAATAATCCATGATGCTTTAATTATTTAAACTTATTTTTTCAACCTGGAAACATTATATCTTTAATAACATTTCTAAATTCCAATATTTCCAAAACATAATGATGTGAAAAAATCTTGTTACACAAATAGTATAATAATAATAGATGATGCTTTAACTATTAAAACTTATTTCTTTAATTTGGAAACATTATATATTTAATAACATTTCTAAATTCCTTTTATTCTTCTCAGCAAAAATTATTTTTGAAAGTAAAATTTTATATGTTTCATATGATTAATTATTTTTTAAGTGTTAAAAAAATTGGTAGATTTGTCAATGTGGATGTTTGAAATTGAATCAAAAGACTATCCATATAATATTTAGCCTATCGGTAAGCTATCAAAAATATTTTTTGTGAAATTCAGTTTAAAATCGAAATTTGCATTTTAGGCTTTCCTAATAAATCGTAGATATGTCTAAATGTCCTTTTTTTTTCAAAATAAGAAGGGCCATGACTTATCTTCACTTTCTTTAATTTTAAATTGATTACTCTTTTTTAAACATTTTCTAACACTTTTGAATGGGTATATAAAGTGAATAGAGTAGAATTCACAATTTTCTTAAAGTAGCAATGTACGTAAAAAAACATGATAGTTTTGATAATAATTTATATGTGAAAATTGAATTTGATTATCTTATTTTCATATATTTGGAATCAACATATTTTAACAATAAATTTTATTATTTTACACTTGAACAAAATTATAATTTCATTTATATATATATATATATATTATTTTCCAAAAAAATAAAATCATTCATTTCAATTTTTGAAAAGAATAAAAATATATTTTATAGATACCAGACCCATTCAGTATGTGTGGTATTTTGGCTGAAAAAATAAAGAATAGAAGATACAATAAAGAAGATTAAGTAATATAGAAATCACTTATTATTTTTATTTTTTATTGTTTTTTTTAGACTTTCTGCCATCCTTTTAAGATAGACAAAAAAAACTATTTATTACGCCGTAAGGCGTTCCCCTCTGAAATCAACTCCCCCAGCTGCCTCCCTGTCCTAATCCTAACCGTCAGATGTATTGTTAGACGATTAAACAATGTTCTGCCATTCAATTTTTAAAAACCTTTTAATGTAAGATTATTTAATGAAAATTAATTAATCAACCGCCTGTTACCCTAACCAACTCGTCTGCACGGGATATCAAGCGTTCGCTGCAGAGGAGGGTATTATTTGCTGTAGGAGGGAATTCTTTGCTTCAGACCGGAAACTGTACAGTTTGGGGTTACCCTACTTTTTTGTTGTTTTATTCATTTTTTATTGTTTACGTATTGACCTCTCATCGAACCTGGTTTGGCCAGACTACTGGGTGCAGAGTAGAAGGCTTCTGCTTTTTGGAGATTGCTCAAAGGTAAATGGAATCTGTCCATCTTTTATTTTGAACCGAATTTAATTGGATTTTCTTTGGTTTTTTGGTAGATTGACTTCATACCGGGTATATATTTGTATGTATAGTTTCTGAGAATAAAATCTTGGGATTTTGCCTCATCATACTATGTAGCAAGTTGCAAGTTTAGCTCTAAATATGGAGAAGTTGACAAGCGCCAGAAATGGCCTGTTTTCAGTCTTATGCTTTATGCTTTGCTTCTGGCATTTAGAGGAAATGTGATCTACTTAGCTCTGTTTATTACTGTAGAAATTTGAACGGATGATTGATGTGCTCTACTATGGCAAGGATTTTGATTTTGTTTTGGTCTATGAGTGAGTTAAAAAAAAAGTGGACTAGCAGAGTAACAGAAAAGTGCATAGCCGTCCCAATCCAGTAGTTTGCTACACCGCTGAGAGCGAGTAATAACAATAAATATCAGACAAATACATAGTCAAGATTGTCCATGAATGTCAGCTAAACAAACACTGACAGCTAAAACAAGAGCTGTAAACAAAGCCAAAAGAGATAAAATACATATATGTCGATCGATGTGTAAACAGTCGCAATTTGCATTTGGTGCAGGGATTGCATCCTGAAAGGACTGAAACTATTCATATGATTGGTGGTTAATCTGTTCAATTATAGCTCAAAGATTACAGGGGCTATATATACAGGCCGCGTGGCTCATTGATTTGTAAGGAAGGGTATTGAAGGTGGTGGAAGAGATACAGAGAGTCTGATCTTCACAGAAAGAGATATTTGCACAGGTCCGCACTGCAAATTAAATACAAGTAAGTGCTTCAAACCTTGAAAGTTTTATGTATGTTAGCGTTCTTGTGGGCTTCTAAGCTTTTAGTGGATCTTAAAGATTTAATTTCCCAATGGTTGGGTGCCCAAATGCTTTGTATTGAAGAATTATGAAGATATCCAGAGTTTGAATTAGTTTGGGCTGTGGAGAAGGCTGTTGGGCTTATCGGCGTTTGGGCAATTCGAGGGCCGTCAGAGTTGTCTCTTATAAAGTGTATGTGAGAATATCTGGGCAGTTTCCACTGGTTCTGCATATGCCTGTTGCTGGTATTTTTGATATCTTAGTTTCTGTAGAGGGTATTTTTTGGTTTGGGGATTTGTATATTCCTGCATATTTTAGGGGTAACTTCATTGAGAGCCGTAATGAAGTGGGTAATTTGAATATAAAGGCCTTGTGGATTTATCTTTAGTTGGGTTGTCTAGAAATCTGAAGCCAAAGATCTTTCAAGGCTTCGGGTTATTCTGGCAGGGAAATGTAAAGTATTGGGTGGTCTATTGATAGGATTAACATTTCTAGGCCTCGAAAGTGGTCCCCTCGATTTTACTTGAAGATCTTTGAAGTTTTTTATTGTTGTCTGTTTTGGTGGAGCAATAACAGAGATTGCCAGATCCATCTATTTCAGTGTTTTTCTGAGACAATTTTTACATAAAATTTAAAGATTTGATGTTTCAGTTCTTAACCTCGTCAATTTATGCCATTGGGTATAGAGGGATGCCATTTTTTTCTGTTCATACCCTTTGCCGACTTTAGATTGTTTTTTCGTTTATTTTTTTAGATTAAGGGGTTTTGTTTGGAGAAAAGAGTAGAGTTTTAGCTCGAATAAGGGTAGTTTACTTTGCTTTGTTAGGGGGCTATTGTGCAGAACCATGGGAACTGCCGTCTTACCTGCCCAGGATTATTTGGCCTCTTATAAAGCAAACAAGAATGGGCATTCAACTGGGAAGGCTTACCATCGTGTCAATTCTCTACGATCAGAGAACAACACTTCAGAGAACAACATTGTACACAAAGTGAAAGAGCTTCGGCGGAAATCACATGAGGAAAGACCTTTGTCGACGCATTTCGAACCAACCACAGTGGTTGGTTCGAAACGCGTCGACAAAGGTCTTTCCTCATGTGATTCCCGCCGAAGTTCTGCTTTCAACAACTATTATGGATCACAGAAGCCTCAATTCAATAAGAGTGAAAGAGATCATACACCAGGTAGTTGTTCAAGCTCCCACTTAGGAGTAGCTATAGATATAGACAAATCATGTAGTCTACATTTTCTGAATTCACGAAGAGCTGAACAACCCTTCTATTGTTGTTGGTTTTCTAGCATTTAGTTTCAAGGGTAAATTTTTGTTTCTGTGTCGGGTGTTATTGCTATCTTTCTTGCACTGTATTTTGGTTTGACACACAGTAGCATTGAGATATTAAAGCACGTATCAATTTTCTTGAATTCACAGTTTACTTAGTTCTGCATTTTAATGGTGTGCTAATCAATTTCATTTCTTGTGATCCTTCATTTTTGCAAATCAGTAAATATTTTGGGAAATCTCGATAGTAATTCATTGGTATTAATTCGCTTCCTTTGCAAATTTGATGCCATAGGTCATAAGGGCATGCTATTGTTTTACCCTCAACTTACTCCTTGTAAAGTTGCATTTCATCCTTCTTCAATTAAAATTGTGCAAGGTTGTTACAAAAGTCTACAGGAGCACACATTGCCGCTCTTATTTTTTTAACTGGGAAGAGTATTTGTATTATATAATTCGGTGTCTGGCTCACTGCAATTACATTAGGCAATTTCATAGATGTCTCTTCAAAATTTTCAGTGTCCCTCTCCTCATAAAAAATATTTCATACCTTACTTGAAGAGGGTGATTATGGCTTACAAAAACAATGAATTTGTTTGTAAAGACTTTCTAAAAAAAACTGAACTCTCATTGTACCATCATTTTTTTGGTCGATCTAGTTCATGTATTACTTCTGATTATGTACCATTGTATTGTATTTAAAAATTACATTTCCATCATGTGCCTAAATACCCTTAGATTTCCCCTTATTTGTTTTGCAGTCTTACCCCATTTTCTTTCTTGGGTGCATTTTTCTTGAACATTTGTTGGGCCATTGATCTAGTTCACTGAACGTCATTTGAATACCCTTTATGATTTCCCCTTTATTTGTTTTGCAGTCTTACCCCATTTTCTTTTTTAGGTACATTTTTTTGGACATGTGTTGGGTCATTGATCTATTACACAGAACGTCAGATCAGGACAGTAAAGATATGTAGTTTTTTCCTGGTGGATATGCACCTTTGTGGGAACTGCCGAGGCTAAGCGTGGATCTGCAGTTTTACCAATTAAATCGGCGTTTTCCTGCAAGGGATTGACGACGCCCTAAATCTGTGGATGCCCCTTGAAAAGGGCGGCGGCCTTCACGGCATCTGTGCCATTGATCAACGTCGGTTCTGCATGCGAAGGTTAGTTTCCTCTGCATGATTCGATCAGCTGACCCCTTGAACTCAGAGTCAGGCGAATGGTGCCCAATTGATAGTGTAAAAGGAAATGACAGAGTCAGCGATTTTAGACTGGGCCGCCATTGCTGCGGCTGAGAAATAGAGGACTCGTGAAAAACCAGAACGGCAGGAGCCCAAAGCTCTCCCTTCAACAAAATATCGACAAATCTGAACTGTGTAGATGATCTACACGGCAGAAGTGCAAATCTGAACTGGGTAGATGATCTACACGGCAGAAGTTTGCACTGTGCGTCGGCAAAGGCAGCCATAGCTGCAGACTAGGGTTCTTAGGGTTTTGCTCCTCCCTTTAAATTTCACAATAAACTTTATTGCATAAACCAATAGTTACGTTTTTTTAATAAGATAATTTTGCAAATATTAAATGTAATTTTGCCAGGCTATATTTCTGAATTAATCATTTTTAGCTTTTCTATTTTTTTTCAAAATACAAATCTACATAGCTGTCAATTCCCAAAAATTTGGATATTAAAACGTGAAGGAAATTAATACGTACAGTAAACACATCACATATCAGTTATGGTTTGAGCACCTTTCCCACATACAATACCATAAGCCATTTTGGACAAGGTGCAGGAAAATAAAACGAAGAATCGCATACCAGATTTCAAATTGTTGATGCACATGCTGTTTACAAAATCATATAAATCCAAAAGTGAAACAGACTGATAAAATACGGTAACAGGTAGCCTGAAAACATCTCTTTATTTACTATATTGCTAAACAATGAGTAAAGAATCCGTGTACCGGACACAAGAACTGTCATTCATCCAATAGACATAATTTTTACAGAAACCATACCCAGAGTGTCATACATATAAAGAATATGATAAGTCACAATACATTTAGGCCGAAAATAGTAATCGCCTCTCCCAGGAGATCATTAACATCAAACCAAACAGCGACCGAAATACATCTCAGTGAAAATGAAAGGCCAAGATTTGAATGAATAAGGCGACAAGGGCAGCGAATAGGGAGGGAACGAGGGGAATTGAAGCTGCACCTGCTTCCATTGTTGGACTGGGAGATGGTGCCATCATCTCTGCTGCTTCCACTCCCATCATTATCATCATAGCGACCAACAGAGCTATAGACGCGTAGTTAACAGCCCTCGCCATTGTTGTTCGAACTTACAATAGGGATACTGAAAAGACCAAAACCCAAATGTGAATCTGAAACGAAGCAACCCAAATTCTATACGACAATCTTCCTTTTCTGAAATTTGAACTCTGACCCCAAATGGCAGAGTGATGGGAGTTATGATTGATAGTGGTGCGTATTAATAGTCTCCGGTGCCTCCCACTACCGACGGCCAAATCTCTCCAACCCTAAAAATAATATAAAAAAATGAAGACATATCCGTTGTGACCGCTAACTTTGGCACTTTTTTCACTAACACGTGGGTCCCGTTATAGTAATCGCTTTCCCATCTTTCTTTATTTACTAGTAACTAAATTCACCCCCCGCGCCTGACAAAAGAATTTGAACACGGCAAGGCAAAGCAAGCAGTTAGGGTGACCCATGTAACATGTTTGCCAAGTATATTATAGGAAACGTGGCATGAGGCCATGGACTTTATGTTTGATCACCGTTAAAGTGTAGCCCCACAAGATATAAAGGAAGACCTCTTCCGTCACGTCCTTGTGGGGCACGACAAGTCCACTTCTTTTTTATTCTCACTCTAATCTAAGTTCATCTTTAAATAGTTTTCTATTATTTATATGTGAAATTTGAATATTGACCAAAGTAAAGTGTATGGTATAATTTTAAAAATATTTTATTGTTAATTTTATTTTATTCATGTGTATTATGGTTAATTCTAATTTAAGGTTTATAAATTTAATATTTAAAATCAAAGAGTGGATTGTGGGTATTTATAGATGGTAAGAAGGTTATATTTAAAAGGGGTTATATTTAAATTTATATATATATATTTGTTAATTTATAATTTATAATATTAAAATTATATGGTTTAATGTATAAATAGATTTAATATTTATAAAAGAAAAATATTGGTTTTTTTTTTGGGTTTTGTAGATTATAGTTGGAAGTTTTTGCAAGGATCTACTTGTGCAGGTCAATATATGTGGCAGAAAGGTTGGGCGTGAAAAATGGGTAACTATTTGCATTTTTCTAGGTGCTCAATTTTCTTGGTCCTCAGGTGGCACCTTTTTTGTTAAATGGTTAAGAGTGAAGAATCTCTCGCTGAGGAAGTTTTATCCTCTGCCCTCTCCAGTGAGTCTTCATCTAAAGCTAAGTCTTATGCATGGTGTTATTGTGACGAGTTAGTTTGTTGGTTCCCTAGTGTTATAAAGGGTGATTCGAGTCAGTCTTTGTGCTCTTTTGTAGGTAGAGGATATTCTAATAGTGATATTGACTCTCCTCCCTAAGACTCGAGGATGCCACCAAGGCAAAGCATGAGGAATAGGAGGGGAAGCAGTGGAAGAGCTCAATCTGGGTAGAGAGGGGCAAGCCCATTTTTCCATGACTTGGTGGCTACTTATTTTAACATAATTTCACCTCAAAATGCATAAGGAAATCTGCAAGTTTGAGTCCAAAGGGGGAGAGGAAAGACAATCCCTTTCATATTTCAAGTTTTTAGAAGATATGTCAGTTTGGGTGCCAGACTTTGGGCACACCAAGGGTAAGAGAAAATAATATTTAAACTTAGTGGACCTTCATTGGCAAATGAAGACTTTGCTAAGCTTGGTATTGAGGGAAAAACAAGTGGAGAAATACAATATCTTCACCTCTTTAAAGGATTTCAAGAGGATGCTTAGAGATTAGAGGTTTTGCTTAGATAGAATTGACTGAGATGGTGAATACCCGATGGATCCTCTTAGCTCTAGTGCAAGGGTTATGGCTAATATTTCATCATTAGATAATGATAAGTGAGCATAGGTGGTGGGTAGAAAATTTTAAGGATATTTTGATGCTTCTAGTTTTGTCCTTTGTAGGTTTCTTCATAGCCTCTTGGTATTCTGATAATGATGACATAGTTTGGTCGCGATCATTTGTTTCCATGGGGTGCTCCTGGAATGTATCAGTGGAATCTAATTCTCTTATATATATCTTTTCTTATTTGTTAATGGTTGTATTCAACATACATGTTTCAAGTAGAGGAATTGTCCAGAACCTCCGCTGGTCGGGAAATTTTTTGACTATTGCTATTGGAATTTTTTTCCGACGTAGTCTATAGCTTTCAAAGTTGGATGTGACATTTGTATGGATGGTGATACATACATGATATGGATAGTGATACATACATGCTGGAGATTGTCCGCTATTTTGCCCAACTTACCCATCACCGCCGGAACAGGCTTACATATCTGATAGCTCTGACCACCGCAATTCAATTCCAATGGTGAATAGTTGATATGTTTAAACGCATTCAATACATAGGATTTCAAATTTCAAATTGTGAGCAAATTTCTTCATTAGCTTGTTCAGTGGATACACTATGACTCTCTACTTCATTTTTGTCCCGGTATTGACAAGCTCAGCGTCTTGCATATCCACATCGACATCATCCTCCATTGCAACAACACCCAACGAGACACCAGTTCAATCCCTCTATATTCCAGATTTTTGATATCACTTTTATCAATATTTTTTGACCATC
The DNA here is from genome assembly GCA_031772625.1 of Pinus tabuliformis. Lineage (NCBI taxonomy): Eukaryota > Viridiplantae > Streptophyta > Pinopsida > Pinales > Pinaceae > Pinus > Pinus tabuliformis. The sequence goes on along the minus strand of CM062810.1, from coordinate 81,975,327 downwards.
CTAGAGTTTTCTTGAAGATGTCAGGCACCGCTGCAATGACATGAAACTCTTGCCATTTAAATGGCTGAAAAATCTGCTCCCCAACATCGGAGTCCATCATGTAGGAGATGATGAACAGGAAGCAGATTCTCTCCATGGATAGTGGCACCAATTAGCCTAAAGATTTGATTTTCAGTATTTCACTGGTATAGAAGGGGAGATTGCAGGGTTTGTTCATAGCTTACCGATCTACACTACATTCACTACTAAATGACAAGGTCATCCTTGTTTTGCCACTGCTAATTTTCCTTTTAGTTCATGCCACTCTGCCATGGCTTTTTATTTCAGTGTAACTCTATAACTTTCACTTCATTTGCAGAAAAATCGTGGTGAAACTGAAATCTTGAGAGAGAAAAGGAAATTGTGGAGTGCTAACAACTGAATAAATAAATTCCATTCATTTCGCATTTTAAATAACTATAAATTACTGGTAAAAAATTCTATAGTTTTTATTTAACCAGTTTTTAAATAAATGGTTTATTAATTTTTTGTGCCTAATTTTTGTTGAATGATAATTAACCGCCAAAGACTTGTAGAGTTTGCACACCCTGTGCAGGGAAGAGATGCAACGGAGAATCGAAATTCAAATACAGAGCACAATGAATGCAAAATACACGTAGATTAATTTTAGCTACCACCAGTTCTCGCATCCTTTAGTGAGAATGCAAGTTAAAATTATTATTTGAAATCCCGTTTTAATTAATAGAGATTTTTTAATGTGTTTTTGGTTCGTTTTGGTTTGTGGTATAGAGGTGTGTAATGTTCCTTTCCATTCTTAATAAGGCTGGGCTTCCGTCATCTTGCAAAATAAAAAATTACAGTTGGCTGATGAATAACTGAGCTTTTATTTTTATTCGAAGTTCTAGTTTGAACTGATTTTAGTCTGTCTCATTTATAGTGGTTTTTATATGCTCAAAAAAGTACCTATGAGTCGTGAGTCATTTATAGTGGTTTTTATATGCTCAAAAAAGTACTTATGAGTCAAAAAGATATGTGTGATGTTCTTTTAATGATTTTATATGTATTTGGAGAAGTGTGTATATATATATATATTATATATATATATATATATAAAATAAAATTGTTATTTTTATATTTTATATTTTTTCAAATTCAATTTAAATAATTCTTACATGATTTTTTTTTTTTAAATTTGCAAAAATTAATTGGTCGAGATAAGACAATTTTAAGATACTAACTTTGTTTCACGGACATTACTTAAAATATAGTGTAGTGCGGCACTAAATTAAATCTAATAAAAAGTTTTGGGTATAATTTTTTTTAGGCTATAATTAAGTGGATACGAAAATTTAATATTTTAAGTTTTCAATAATATATATGGAGAATAATGATTTATTTAATTTTGAAACAATTAAATTTATTTATGTACTTTATTATTAAAATTAACAATAATAATAAATTTTGTTTTTTTTAATATTTTATTTTCAAAAATAAATACTATAAATATGATGAAGAAATTTATTAAGTTGAACGTTTAAAAAGTAAAAAATTACTTTGTAAAAAAAGCAATCTAAGATTATCATAGAATTTATTCTCTTTCTCTCTTATTATAGAACGTCTCTTCATTCTTTTATATATATATATATATATATATATCTTTACCATGTTTGTTTGAAATACGATTCAATTTTCAAATTTTTCATAAATTAAAATCAATTTTAATATTATGTGTTTTTCATAAAAAATCATTTTCATTTTTTTAGAATGGATAAACATTTTAATTTTTCTTATTCCTTAATATTTCATTGCTTAAAAATTGTTTTTTAAATTTAATATAATTTCAAATTTCCATGATAAAAGATAAAAGTTTAAATATTTCTTATAAAAAGTTTTTTTTAAACTAGAAAATTTGTATTACTAAAAATTTGCATATGAGTGTAGCTAATATGCCAAAAGAATGACAATTCTCTTATTCTTATTTACAAGCGTATAAAATTCACCGACTTTTCATGAAATTTTTAATTGTAGTTTAACCAAATAAAATATGTTTCAACCAAGTAATATCATAGATACATATGCTTTATATTACTTAAAAAAAAAAAATTTAGTCAACCATATTTGTTCATGTGGCCATACCAAGTAATGATTGAATGCAATTATGTATAGTTATTATTTATGTATTTTCAAAGATTTTACATATATGCTAAACCATTCTTTAAAAGTTTTCATGCCAAAACCATTAACTATAATGTATTTTGAAGAGGAACAATGGAGCTTAGCTTTCAATGTGATGAGTTAGACTTAAGGATGATATTATAAATAATAAAATAAGTTTGAAGCCACTTTTAAATAGGAATTTGGGAGAATTCTAACATTTCAAGCAATACTAATATGTAGAGCATGCATTTTGAAGAATTCATAAACTTTTGACAATGAAGAAGTATAGCACTCTTCGGACACCCTAACACCTAAAAGGCGCAACGATGTTTAGATTAAAGTATGAATGTATCAAAGACATCACAACCTTTGAAACTACACTAGGCCCTAACCAAGACTCCACTCTCTAGGCTTTGCCGCATATCCCATCTTGGGATTACTCTGCCTCATGGAGAGCACCCACATCTAGGCTTTAACGTATATCCCTCCATTCAACGGTCGAGGATTCCTAGGCACACCGAGGCAACACCAAATTTGGCTTTACTGCAACACCAATGGCCCATGGGTATAGACATGTTATGTGAGTCTCAAAATTTAAGATTTGGGTTTCAATATTCATACTTTAGGCTCAAGTGTATGCAAAGGATTCCAAAGTGTGAGTGAAGGAAACGACAAGTCTTTTCTAATAGCCCAAATTTGTATTATGGATGAGTCATTGCTCATCTTGAATCCTCAACACTATTGGGGCATTCTACAAGCATCTACAACAAGATTCTTTGCAGGTATGGATTTTCATGTGTTATTTCGTTGATAGATTTGACATGCATGGTATTGCATGTGGTTCTTTGCTTTCATAGAATGGGTTTTGCCAGGTGTAACAATGTTTTTAACCTAGAGTTGCCATTTCCGAATAGCCATGGTGTGATAGGGTTTTCATGTTTTGATTGGGCTAGATTTCCGAATGGATTTAAAGATGAGTGAGGTGGATCTCTGAATAAAAGAACACATGGTCTAGTAACCACTGAATCAAATTGTGGGTTGCAGTAAAGCCAAATTTTGTGTTGCCTTGGTGTGCCTAGGAATCCTCGACCGGTGAATGGAGGGATATACGGTAAAGCCTAGATGTGGTGCTCTCCATTAGCCCTAGTAATCTCGGGATGGGATAAACGGTAAAGCCTAGAGAGTGGAGTCTAGGTTAGGGCCTAGAGTAGTTACGAAGATTGTGATGTCTTTGATACATTCATACTTGAATCTAAACATCGTTGCACCTTTTAGGTCTAAGGGTGTTCGGAGAGCGCTATACTTCTTCATTGTCAAAAGTTTATGAATTCTTCAAAATGCATGCCCTACATATTAGTATTGCGTGAAATATTAGAATCCTCCCAAATTCCTATTTAAAAGTGGCTTCAAACTTATTTTATTATTTATAATATTATTCTTAAGTGTAACTCATCACATTGAAAGATAAGCTCCATTGTTCCTCTTCAAAATACATTATAGTTAATGGTTTTGACATGAAAACTTTTAAAGAATGGTTTAGCATATATGTAAAATCTTTGAAATTACATAAATAATGACTATACATAATTGAATTGAATCATTAATTGGTATGGCCACATGAATGAACATGGTTGACTAAATTTGTTTTTTTTTAAGTAATATAAAGGATATGTATCTATCATATTACTTGGTTGAAACATATTTTATTTGGTTAAACTACAATTAAAAATTTCATGAAAAATCGGTCAATTTTATACCCTATTGTAAATAAGAATAAAAGAATTGTCATTATTTTGGCGTATTAGCTACACTCATATGCAAATTTTTAGTAATACAAATTTTCTTGTTTAGAAAAAAAAACTTATTATAAGAAATATTTAAACCTTTATATTTTATCATGGAAATTTGAAATTATAATAAATTTAAAAAATAATTTTTACGCAATGAAATAATAAGGAATAAAAAAAAGTAAAATGTTTATCCATTTAAAAAAAATGAAAGCGAAGCACTCCTTGTGCGCTTCTTCCTTGAGTTGTGCTTATATAGGTTCGAATCCCGTTAGATTCGTTGAGATTCCTTAACAAAATTTAGCCCATGGGGCTTTGGATTTATGGTGAATGGGTGCACTGTTAAGGCACTCCTTGTGATAGGTCACAGGTTCAATTCCCCCATGGGTGCTTACCTACCAAAAAAAATTAATCGCTCCTGATGATTCTAAGGGACTCTGCAACAAGGGAGCTCTGTAACTTGATCTAGGGTTGGCGCTAGGGTTTTGGAGTTGGGCACCATGGTAGGACGCATAGGGGGGAGTTCGGCTCCCTCCTACAGTCCAATAGTTACGGATAGAAGCAAGGATGTGGGAAAGTAGAGTTTCAAGAAACCTTTGGAGAAGGCAATAGAGGCAAGAAACATGGAAACATTTGGAATAAGCAAACCTCATGAACAGGAAGGGGAGCAGCAGGAAGCTAGTAAGGAGAAGGAAAAATGCGGTAGCAGTCAAAAACCTACTTCCATAAGGACAATTGAGGTCTGCAAACCCAAGTCGAACATCATACCTCGAGTCATCTTAAGCAACCCAGTGCTACAAGCACATAAGGATCATATGACGGAATATGCAGTCATATGCAAATTCATGGGGATATGGATGATGAAGAGGGCATTGCACGTATGGATAAGGAGCCACTAGAAGCTAAAGGGGGAAATACACCTTCATCTAGGATCTAAGGGCTTCTTCACAGTAGTATTCACAAGCCTAGAGGATAAAGATAGAGTGTTTGAAGGAGGACCATATTTCTATGCTGCGGCAGGCCTCTACATGTGGCCATGGATGATGAACTTTGTCCCGGAACGCGAGACATTCACATCGGTACTGGTATGGATCAGACTATACTCCCTTCCTCTGGATTATTGGCTATCGGAATATCTGAAAATAGTAGGCAGAAAACTGGGGCATTTTCTAAAGATCTCAGATGCGACTCTGAAAGGAAAATATACCTCCTTCGCGCAGATATGTGTGGAAATGGACTTATATAGAGCACTTCCAGACGCAATAATTTTAGAAGTATATGATGAAGAATGGGTGCAGGCGGTGGACTATGAGCACATCCCATTTAGGTGCCACAAATGCCATGAGCATGGGCATCTATATAGAGACTGCCCAACCAACAACATGGAGAGATATGTGAAAACCAATGTAGATAAAAATCCCAAGGGTTTTACCAAGGTTAGGGGCAAAGGGAAAGGCATAAGGTGGCCGCAAAAGAAGACCAATGAGGAAATATAACCGTGCCACAAATAGCTTTAAGATCGTAGAAGAAGAAGAAGGAAACAATGAAACAAACCAGGAAATGGAGAACATTATCACTGAGAAGGAAAGGGATGACAGTATGGAAGATAACATAGATAACAACTAGAAAAAAGAGGATCTGCCAAGCAGTATGGAGATAAATAGGGACCATGATATGACTCCAAGTGAGGCGGGAATGGAGGACCATGAACTATAGGAGATTCTAGATAGGGAAAATCGAGATCTAGAGAAATTTCTGGAGTAAGGGACAACGAAAGGAGTGAACTCCCTACCAAAAGAGGAATATGATAGGGTTCAACAACTCTTCCTATGGAGATGACAATCGAAGGGATCTAGAGTCAAAATAAATCATGAAAGCCAGGAGCACGGAGGGGTCAAGATGATGGAGGAAACACAAGCATAATCTCCAAAGAACCTAGGTAGGAAAAGAGGAAGAAAAAGACAGAATGAGTTGCTAAATGAATGTGGGAAACTATTGATTAACTTAGGTAAGATGAAATATCTCACCAATTATTCCTTTACAAACCTTTCTTAATGAAGCTCACAACCTGGAATATTAGAGGCATAGGAAATAAAAGGAAACAAAGAAATCTCAATAACAGAATAAAAGAAAAAAAAAAACAGATATGATTTTTATCCAGGAGACAAAATGTTCAATGGATAAGATTAGAGAAATTCATAATAAATGGCTGGTCAAGTATGAGTATCTAGAGGTTAAAGAAAAAAACTTAGCAGGGAGGATTCTCATGCTGTGAGATCCTCAAAAAGTTGGAATGTTGGATGCTGAGGCATCTAGGAACTAACTTTCTTTGGTATGTCAACCTTTAGGTGATAAGGAGATATACATGATCAAAAATGTCTATGGACCTTAAAAGCAAGAAGAAAAACTCAAACTTCTCACCTCCCTTGAGGAACTAAGAGCAAGACACCCTAATATGCCCTGGATCATTGCAGGAGATTTCAATATGATAAGATCTCTTACAGAGAAAAAAGCGGTATTAGAAAGCTAGGGAGACACTCCATGGCCTTCCAAAACTTCATAATGAACATGGGGGTTAGAGGACACTGAAACAATAAATGGGACCTTCAGCTGGAACAACAAGAGGGGAGGGGCTCCACAAGTTGCCTCTAAACTAGATAGATTTATTATTTCAGAGGACCTCTTTCTCTCAAGCCCTACCATGATAACTTCTATTCTTCCCTTTGGAGGTTTGGACCATTGGCCTATACAGCTGGAAGCTACTTTTATGGGTACACCAAGAAACAGACCTTTCAGGTTTGAAAACGCCCGACTCTCTCACCCTGAATTCACCAGTAATATTGACGAATGGTGGAGAGAGGATCTAAAGATTATAGGAACTAGAATATTCTTACTCCAACAAAAACTTAAACATACCAAATCTAGGCTTAAAGATTGGAACAAAAAGGAATTTGGTAATATCTTCAAAGCCAAAATAGAATATGAGCAGAAACTCCAGGAGATCAATCAGATTAGCATCACAGAGGGTTTTACCGAGGAGTGGAAAAAGCTAGCTGATTCTTTGCAGGAAGAATGGGAAGATAGGTGCTTGCAAGAGGATATTTTTTGGAGACAGAAATCATGGATACAGTGGATTAGAGAGGGAGAAAGAAACATGAAGCTCTTTCATAAATCCACCATGGATCATAGGGCACACAACAGAATCACAAAGCTCAAAGATTCTCAAGGGAGAGAACTAGTCTCTCACAAAGACATGGAATCGGTCCTTGTACAACATTTCCTCAGTATAGCAGAGGATTCTATGGAGGATAGATCCAGGTTCATTAATCATTTCACTTAGTGTATCCCTCAGCTAGTTACCAGAGAGGACAACCACAATCTTAACAGGCTAGTGTCGGAAGAGGAGGTCAGTGAAGTGATCAATGAAATGCAAAATGGAAAAGCTCCAGGCCCGGATGGATTCAATGTATACTTCTTCAAAGTCTACTCGAAAACAGTCAAGCAGGATATCCTTGAGGTGGTGGAAGACTCAAGAAGATCCAAAAAGGTTCTGAAGGCTTTTAATGCTTCCTTCATAGCTCTGATCCAAAAACAGGAAAAGCCATGACTCCAGATGGTTTCAGATCCATAGCTTTATGCAATGTGGTGTATAAAATTATTTCCAAGGTGATTTCCAATAGACTCAAGCCCCTCTTACCAACTCTCATCTTAGAGGAGCAAACGGGCTATGTGGAAGGAAGACAAATCCTTAATAACATCATCCAAGCGCATGAGGTGGTACACTCTCAAAAGCAACAAGCAAGCTGGTATGATCATTCAGTTGGACCTAGCGAAAGCTTACGACAAGCTAAGTTGGTCTTACATAAGGGCAGTTCTAAGAGCCTATGGCTTTGACCAAAACTAGATAAGATGGGCTATGGCACTAATTACCACGACCAATTTTTCCATCCTGCTTAATGGCGCTCCTTCAAGACTCTTCACACCCTCCAGAGGTCTCAAACAAGAGGATCTACTCTCACACTTCCTCTTTGTTCTCATGATAAAAGGGATAGGCAGAGCGATTAAAATGGCAAATGTTGAAGGAAGAATCCAAGGTATCAAACTCACTTAAGATGGAGCGGCAAACACTCATCAACAATTTGTGGATGACACAATGTTGCAGGGCATACCCACAGTCAGGGAAGCTAGAACAATCAAACATATTTTAAATGGATTTGCTATGGCAGCTGGCACAGAGGTAAGCCTCAACAAACCAAAAGATTTTTTCTTTAACAGTGAAATTGCTATTCAGAGAAACATCACCAGAATTGTTGGGTTTCATAGGGATGAGCTACCTTCCAAGTATCAGGGGATACCACTCACAGATAAACCTCTAATCAGGGAAGTGTGGGAGCCAATAATAAATAAACTTCAGGAAAATATCAGAAAATGGACATGTAGGTCTTTAAATTTGGCAGGGCGCCTTGTGCTCACACAGGCTGTCCTACAGGCAATTCCCATGTTCATGCTCTTAGCTCTTCCTGATCCTAAAGGGATTAAGCAACAAATCAGGAGCATAAAAATGGATTTTCTATGGGGAAGAGGAGAAGAGAAAAATAAATGGGCTTTAGTAGCGTGGGAAAAGATCTGCAAACCCAAGAGCCATGGTGGCTTAGGGCTTCATGATCTTGAAACCCTCAGCAGAGTTTTGGGAGCTAAACTCTGGTGGAGGTGGATCAAGGAATCGACAACTCCCTGGGCTAAGCTTTGGAAACAAAAATATGCCAAGAATTGGTAGGAGAAGGATCACATTAGAATGTCAGGGCATATTAAGGGCTCCCACATTTGGAAACTTTCCTGGGAAAATAAAGGCATTGTTTAGCAACATAGTTTCTGGGAGATTCGAGCTGGGAACCTAGCACGATTTTGGGAGGATAACTAGCAACAGGAACCCAACTTGTACAAGGAGGAATTAGCAGCTCTCAAAAATGACATAGAAAACAAAGGTCTACTTATGGTAAATGAATTCTGGGACCAGGTAAGGAACAATGGAAAATGGAGGATTTGGAAGGATCTAGACCATAGTGAGGAGATCCCTTTGAAGGTCTAGGAAGACTCTCTTGTTCAGGATCTAGAGCATAGGAGGATTATGGTATCCTCCTTGCCTGATCAACTAAGATGGGGAAAGAACACCGAAGGAAACTTTAACCTCAAAGAAGCTAAACAGGTAATAACATGATTTAACTACCTAAACCCCGATCAAGTTTTGAAGAATCTTTCGCAAAGCCCCCACTGGATGAAAATAAAGCTATTTATTTGGCTAGTTCATCAAATTAAATTTTAACTCGGGAGAACCTCCTGAAAAAAGGCTTCACTGGATCTTCCAAATGTTACCTTTATGGCTCACAACAGGAGACAATGGATCACCTTCTCAACCTCTACCCTTTCACCTCTACCGTGTGGGAATGGGTGGCCTCAATCTTTAGGCGCACTGATAGGGATAGACTCAACATCTCCAACACTTTGAAGAATTGGAGGAAAAAATTCTCAAGGAATGAAATCCTTAATAAAGCTTGGACTCTGGTTCTAGGCTTTGTCATCTGGGATGTTTGGAAAGAATGTAATAATCAGATCTTCAAGAACAAAGCAAGCAAGCCCCAGCATATAATTGACCAAATTTTAAGGCAGCTCAAAGACACAGTCAGTAGCTTGTTAAGGAAACTTTCTAAGGACCCTCCCCTACCCCAAGATGCATGTATTCTACTGCATTTGGGTCTCCAATCTATAGGCCCATAGGGCATAATCAAAGGTGTGCACCAAACAAATGCAGATATAAATATTTGGAAGCCTCCTCCACATGGCTTCTTAAAGGTCAACATAGACGGAGCATCTAAGGGCAACCCAGGGTTAGCTGGTTTTGGGGATGTTATAAGAGATGAACAAGGTCAACTAAAGGAGATCTTTCATGGCCACTTGGGGAAGGCCACCAATAATATGGCGGAACTCATGGCCTTAGATCAATGCTTGGAAATCTTGGTGGATTCAATATCACACAATGTCATCATTGAAGCAGATTTAGAATTGATTATTAGGGTAGCCATGGAAATATGCAATGGTACATCACCGGATAAAGTGTTGAAACACTAGAAGCTATTACAGGTCTTTCACCATATCTACACTCACTTGCAAATCCTAAGAACTGTAAGTTTTGTCCATGTGAAAAGAAAAGCGAACATGTTAGCTAATCTTTTGGCAAATGAAGGAGTAATTAATAAGGAAAGGGACACTTGGCACGTTTGGGAGTTGTTACCACAAGGAAAATTGTTAGAAGATTGTCTTTGTCAAGCTGCCAAAGACAGGGATCGATGGATTGACAAGATGGATTGAGGAGGCTCAGGAGACAGGCGAGAGGATAGGGAAGCCTAAACTGTTTGGCTATTGTGTGGCAGCAGTCCGCAGATTGTATTGGCATTAGTATTCCATTGGATTTGAGTGGTTGGTTGTGATCAGCGAAGGAAGACCAAGGATGCAGTGGCGTGAGGACCAATTCTAGAAATGTTGTAGGTTTGATCGGCCATTGATCACTGTAAGGATTGATGGCGATCCTTTGATTAACAAAATATTGTTATATATGAGTGTCTGTGTGTTAAACAGAGTATGGCAGAGAAACTGGGGTTTAAGCGTAAATCCATTGATAAGCAGAAGATCAACGGTGTAGGCAGAAAGGAACGAGAACCGTCCGATGGGATAGATCGACGGTCTTCGCATGGCGGAAGAGCGCGAAAGTTAATTCGTGAGGGAAGTGGTTTCTCGAACCATAAGTGGTATTTTGGGCAAGGTCTAAGTGGTAACCAATTTTTCAAGGAGCACCTCAGATTCCACTCATCAAGCAACACGTAGCAGCGAGGAGGAGAGAGGAAACTGCTTTTTTCGGGCAGTTAATCCTCATGCTACTTGTTCGCTTGAAATCTTCATGGACCGTTGGTTCCACGAAGTGTAGATAAATGGTGGAGGTTATGTTGTGCAAGTTGTTATTATGCGATACGCGGATAGCCATTGGATCGATGAAAGTGATGGACGACTGAGATCAAGTCGATCAGAGATCGGTGTTCGGAGAGTGCAGTGGGAAGGCGATGGACCGGAAGTGTGGACCCACCGATATTTATGGTTGCAGGTGTAAAATGTTTGAAGTCCGACCTTAAGTGTTGTGGGTCGGGTTTCTGTGTATTTCCTGTGTAATCCATATATTCCGATAGAGTGAATGGTTCCGAGTTTTAAGGGTTTAAAGCCAATAATGCTTCCGATAGGTTTTGTGGGCCATAACCCACAAGCCTCTGGATCGAGTTTTGGTAAACGAAAGGGATTTTGGTTTACCCTGTAACATATGTAATGTACTAGTTTGGTTAATAGAAGGCTCCATTCTTACTTGACCAAAAAAAACAAAATAGTAAAATTGATTTTAATTTATGGAAAAATTGAAAATTGAATCGTATCTAAAACATGGTAAAGAAGATATATATATGTATGAGAGAATGAAAAGAAACTCTATAATAGAAGAGAAAGAGAATAAATTCTATGATCATTTTAGATTTTTTTTACAAAGTAATTTTTTACTTTTTAAACTTTCAACTTAATAAATAACTTCATCATATTTATAGTATTTATTTTTGAAAATAAAATAATTAATATATATATATATATATATATATAAATTTTAATAATAAAGTAAATAAATAAATTTAATTATTTCAAAATTAAATAAATCATTATTCTCCATATATGTTATTGAAAACTTGAAATATTAAATTTTCTTATCCAATTAATTATACTATAAATTTTTTTTATACCCAATTACTCCAAAAAATTTTGATTAGATTTAATTTAGTGCCGCACTACACTACACTTTAAGTAATGACCGTGAAACAAAGTTAGTATCTAAATATTGTCTTTCATGAACAGTCGGTCAATTTTATACCCTATTGTAAATAAGAATAGGAGAATTTTCATTTTTCTTGGCATATTAGTTACACTCATATGCAAATTTAGTAATACAAATTTTCTGGTTTAGAAAAAGAAAAAAATTATTATAAGAAATATTTAAACCTTTATATATGAAATTAAAATAAAATTGTTACGCAATGAAATAATAAGGAATAAGAAAAAGTAAAATGTTTATCCATTCTAAAAAATAAAATTTTTTTTTATCAAAAAAACATAATACTAACAAAATAGTAAATTGATTTTAATTTATAGAAATTTTGAAAATTGAATCTTATTTAAAACATTGTATTTTTTTTGTTTTTTTTACAAAGTAATTTTTTACTTTTTAAACATTCAACTTAATAAATTTCTTCATCATACTTGCAAATTTATTATTATTATTAATTTTAATAATAAAGTAAATAAATAAATTTAATTGTTTCAAATTAAATAAATAATTATTCTTATCCAATTAAATATACTATAAAAAAATTATACTCAATTGCTTCAATTTTTTTTTCTTAAATTTAATTTAATGCAGCAATACACTACATTTTAAGTAATGTCCGTGAAACAAAGTTAGTATCTTAAAATTGTCTTATCTAGACCAATTGATTTTTGCAATTCTTTAGAGAAAGCCACGTAAGCATTATTTAAGTTAAATTTGAAAAAATACGAAATATAAGAAATAACAATTTTATTATTTATATATATATATAATTACAAACCTCTCATAATAAATATAAAATTATTAAAAAGATATCACACATATCTTTTGAGTCGAAGGTATTTATTTGAGCATATAAAAACCACCAGACATTCTCCAAATAAATATAAAATTATTAAAAAGATATCACACATATCTTTTGAGTCGTAGGTATTTATTTGAGCATATAAAAACCACTATAAACCAGACATTCCAACAGCCTAAAATCAAATCAAACTAGGACTTCAAATAACAATAAAAGCTCAGTTATTTATCAACCAACTCTACTTTTTATTTTGCAAGATGATGGAAGCCAAACCTTGTCTAAGAATGGAAAGGAGCATTACACACCTCTATACCACAAACCAAAACGAATGAAAAACACATTAAAAAATCTCCATTAATTAAAATGGGATTTCAAATAACTATGGAATCTCCCATCATTTTAACTTTCACTCTCACTAAAGGATGCGAGAACTGGTGGTAGATAAAATTAATCGACGTGTATTTTGCATTCAATGTGCTCTGTATTTGAACTTCGCCATTGGCATCTTTTGCATGCACCAGGTGTGCAAACTTTACACGTCTTTCGTTGGTAATTACCATCCAACAAAAATCAAATACAAAAAGTTAATAAACCATTTATTTAAAAGCTACTTAAATAAAAACTATAAAATTTTTACTAGTAATTTATAGTTATTTAAAATACGAAATGAACCGTATTTATTTATTAAATTATTAGCACTGCATACTTTCCTTTTCTCTCAAGGTAGTGTAGTTTTCGACCATGATTTTTTTTGCAAATGAAGTGAAAGTGATAGAGTTACACTGCAATAAAAAGCCATGGCAGAGTGGCATGACCTAAAAGGAAAACTAGCAGAGCGGCAGAACAAGGATGACCTTGTCATTTAGTAGTGAATGTAGTGCAGATCAATAAGCCATGAACAAACCCTGCAATCTCCCCTTCTATACCAGTGGGATTCTGCAGATCAAATTCTTACGCTATTCGGTGCCGCTGTCCATGGAGAGAATCTGCTTCCTATTCATCATCTCCTACACGTTGGATTCCGATGCTGGGGAGTAGATTTTTCAGCCATTTAAATGGCAAGAGTTTCATGGCATTGCAGCAGCGCCTGACCTCTTAAAGAAAACTCCAGTGGAGGGATGGTTGAAAAATATTGATAAAAGTGAAATGAATCGCTGGGATACAGAGGGATTGAACTGGTGTCTCGTTGGGTGTTGCTGCAAGGGAAGATGATGTCGATGCATCAGGTGCTGCTACAATGGAGAATGATGTCGATGCAGATATGCAAAAAGCGGAGCTTGTCAATCTCAGGACAAAAATGGAGCAGAGAGTCATAGTGTATCCACAGAGAGTCATAGTGTATCCACTGAACAAGCTAATGAAGAAATTTTGCTACCAATTTGAAATTTGAAATCCTAAGCATTGAATGCATTTAAATATATACTATTCACCATCGGCATTGAATTGCTGCCGTCAAAGCTATCAGATATGCAAGCGTGAGTCGTCAGATATGCAAGCCTGTTATAGCGGTGATGGGAAAGTTGGGAAAAATTGCGAACAATCTCCAGCATGTATGTATCACCATCCATAGCATGTATGTATCACCATCCATACAAATGTCACGTCCCACTCTCCAGCATGTATGTATCACCATCCATAGTATGTATGTATCACCATCCATACAAATCTCACGTCCCACTCCGAAAGTTATAGACTATGTCGAAAAAATTCCACTAGCAATAGTCAGAAAGTTTCCCGACCGGCTGAGGTTCCACGCACTCTGCCTAGTTAGACTACTCGGACCACGGCAAGGCAAAGCAAGCAGTTAGGGTGACCCATGTAGCATGTTTGCCAAGTATATTATAGGAAATGTGGCATGAGGCCATGGACTTTATGTTTAATCACCGTTGAAGTGTAAGAGTGGATTGTGGGTATTTATAGATGGTAAAAAGGTTAAACGTTGTTATATTTAAATTTAAATGGGTATATATATATGTATGTTAATTTATAATTTTAATATAATATTAAAATTATATGGTTTAATGTATAAATAGATTTAATATTTGTAAAAGAAAAATACTGTTTTTCTTTTTGGGTTTTGTAGATTATAGTTGGAAGTTTTTGCAAGGATCTGCTTGTGTAGGTCTATATGTGTGGCAGAAAGGCTGGGTGTGGAGAATGCGTAACTATTTGCATCTTCTAGGTGCTCAATTCTCTTGGTCCTCGGGTGGCACCATTTTTGCTAAATGGTTAAGAGTGAAGAATCTCTAGCTGAGGAAGTTTTATCCTTTACCCTCTCCGATGGGTCTTCATCTAAAGCTAAGCCTTATGCATGGTGTTATTGTGAGGAGTTAGTTTGTTGGTTCCCTAGTGTTATAAAGGGTCAGTCGAGTTAGTCCTTGTGCTCTTTTGTAGGTAGAGGATATTCTAATAGTGATATTGACTCTCCTCCCTAAGACTCGACAATGCCACCAAGGCAAAGCATGAGGAATAGGAGGGGAAGCAGTGGAAGATCTCAATCTAGGTAGAGAGGGGCAAGCCCCATTTTCCATGACTTGGTGGCCACTTATTTTAACATAATTTCACCTCAAAATGCATAAGGAAATCTGCAAGTTTGAGTCCAAAGGAGGAGAGGAAAGACAATCCCTTTCATATTTCAAGTTGTTAGAAGATATGTCAGTTTGGGTGCAAGACTTTGGGCACACCAAGGGTAAGAGAAAATAATATTTAAACTTAGGACCTTCATTGGCAAATTAAGACTTGCTAAGCTTGGTATTGAGGGAAAAGCAAGTGGAGAAATACAATATCTTCACCTCTTTGAAGGATTTCAAGAGGATGCTCAGGGATTAGAGGTTCTGCTTAGATAGAATTGACTAAGGGTTATGGCTAATATTTCATTATTAGATAATGATAAATGAGCATAGGTGGTGGGTAGAAATGTTTAAGGATATTTTGATGCTTCTAGTTTTGTCCTTTGTAGGTTTCTTCCTAGCCTCTTGGTATTCTAATAACAATGACATAGTTTGGTCACGATCATTTGTTTCAATGGGGTGCTCCTGGAATGTATCAGTGGAATCTAGTTCTCTCATATATATCTTTTCTTATTTGTTGATGGTTGTATTCAATATACATGTTTTTGGTATAAGGTGATGTTGTTTCTAGGTAGTTGTGTTGGTTTCTTGTTTTATCTATATCGATTGTCAATGAAGTAGTGTCTTAGATGGATGTGGCCTGGTGGACTACAAGTGCCTAGAAGCACTCTAGGTGCAATGTAATTATCATATCTTTTATGTCTTTTCTAGGGGAATGCTTGGTTGGGTGTTAGAGCTAGTGGTTGTCCCTCTGTGAAAAATATCATATGTTTCTATGTTTACAATGTATGGGGAGATAGACAGATCATATATGGTCTTGATCCACATGTTTTTTGTTCTGGAAAGTATTTTGTTTCTCCTAGGTGACGATGGAAGAATGTTGAGGGGTTTCACATGCTCTGTGCTCAAATTGATATCCATGTAAACTAGTTTCTTTGAGTAATATAAAGTTTTTAACTCACAAAGAAAGAAAAAGAAAAAGAATTCTCTTTTACTGTAATGGGAATGTAGAATCTCAACAATTAATATTTGTGATTTAAACCATTTATGTCATTTTCTAGGAAAATTGTAGATAATAATGAATGAGAATTAAGAAGTTCAAATTATAGCATGTTTAGACTATGTTTATATATAAAACATAACGAATCAAGAAAACAAATATATTTGGAGCATTTTATAATGTATTCAAAAATTGCAACATTTGTCCCATGTAACATCGGCCCAATTTTAAATTTTATACAAAACTAATAATATATATAGTACTAATAATATATAGATAAAGAGGAAAAGAAAGCATACTAATATAGAATCATCTTACTAATAATATATAGATAAAGAGGAAAAGAAAGCATACTAATATAGAATCATCTTAAAAACATTGAAACTCTATGCAAACAAAAATTTTCCATGGTTGTTGAAATCGTTTTCCTCTCCATGGTGGTGCCTGTTATGACATAAATGCCCTCCAACCCAAATAATATATATAAAAAAACAAATAAAGTTACATTATGCTTTCATCTACTTGTGTTACACCACACTCCAAAGATAACAATTTGACCACATCTACGTAAAGCAAGAAGATAGCTAATTAATCATTACCAAGTAAATTAAACAAAAAGTAGCACTGGACCATGGAATTTATTGACCCGAGAGGCTCATTCTACAACCCAGTGTGAGGGAACTGTGTACTTCCATTTGTGCCTAACTCCAAGTGTCTCTTTTAAAATAAAAATAAAATATTCTATAGATAAAATAAAAGCCAGATATAATAAAAACCTAAATAAATATGTGTTTGATTTTTTAAATCATCAATAATTTCACTCTCAATGGCCATACTAAAGAGAAGTGGTAAAAATATTTCACTATCACTGTTTCACTTCAGTTATGACAACTAGGCGCAGTCTAACATCACTCTTCAGAAGAGGAGGAGAAGAGAATTTTGACTAATTTCTCAAAAACTAGAACAACTCAGATTGAATGATATGAGGGACGCATCCTCTCATTTATAAGATTCATATACAGTGTCCAGTTATTACATGACTGATGATTGCTGGTTCAACTATAGATTTGGGTGCAAGTGGACAACTTGCATTATCTCATCCCTTAAAGTCCGAAGACATATGGGGACCGAATCAGACACATAATAAAGAAAATTAACTGGGGCCCACAAATGCTTCTGTCAAGCTGATTGGACCATTGCTTCGCATGTGAGGAGGTCTGCTATGCAGTTGAGATATCTGGGCTTGTGTTGAATACCAAAGTCATAACCGTTGAGCTACACTGCCCATTGTATGATGAAGACATTATTGTCATCTAGGTCATGGTTTTATTTTATCATGCCAGGCATGATCTTGAGGTCGGTACATACCAGAAATTTAACTGGTTTCAAATAAAGCCTGAAATGTGCGATACTCTTTTTAACTGCGAGTACCTCTTTATGGCTTGAAGGATAGTTTAGTTCGGCTCTGTGGAATGTTCCTGAGGCGTAGCCGCATATCTCTTCAATTCCATTGATGCGTTCAAGAAGAACGCCTCCCCATGTGTTACACAGTAATTTGTCACCATTGGTCACCGTCCCTGTTACCCTTTTCCCGTACTTTGGAGGACTCATTCCAGGACCTGTGAGCAGTGACATAACTTAAAAACACTTGCATTATGTTCCCCTAAGTATGGACTTCATGTGCCCTGAAGACATCTCCTGCAAAATATCCCTGAAAAGTGCCCTTTTTCCACTAGTGCGGGTCCACAGGGTACTACCTGCGCCAATGAAGGAGATCCTCAAAAGAAGGCGCGCCCATTGGTGCTCTGTCTTAGAGTAACACCCGCGCCAACCAAGTTTGGAAAAGATTTTTAACAAACGCGCGCCTGGATGTTTTTTCCCTTCAAGTCATGAAGTCTTTTGAGGATAAAGCTAATCTTCTAAATGTCGAGATTCATCATCTATCCCTTACATCTATCCACAGCGGCTTTTTGGAGATAATGCCAATCCATAATGGGTGTTTTG
Source organism: Pinus tabuliformis (assembly GCA_031772625.1). Classification (NCBI taxonomy): domain Eukaryota; kingdom Viridiplantae; phylum Streptophyta; class Pinopsida; order Pinales; family Pinaceae; genus Pinus; species Pinus tabuliformis. Next base: position 81,957,098 of record CM062810.1, on the reverse strand, counting down.
ATGCATTGTATCTTCCTCCCCTTCTCCATCTATAAAAGTCTGTCCTCATGCATTTGACAAGGGAGTTTTTGAGTAGTAATGATAACGCTGGTCTTGAGTGATAGTAGGAGTCTTGGAGCATAGGGAGGTTATGCTGCCAGAAGTCTGAGCTGTGTATTCATAATCAAAGGGAGAGAAAGGTCTATTGCAAGACATATGTAGCTGCTCGCCCAGCCAGAGGAGAGATTCAACGTCAGAACTTTGGTTGTATTTTTCTCTGTTGATTATTCATTAATAAACAACTATCGTTATGGTTCCGATCTTATTGTTCATTATGATAATGTTTGATCTATGTCTTTTCTGACCGATATATAGTTGTATTTAGTGGATTTTATGCTTGTATTCGCTTCGTTCTTTACATGTCCAGGTATCCATTCACGGAGATCGTGAGGATCGTGACCTGCCGAAGCAAGGGAACGAGAGTATCAACTCGTCTACGACACTAGCGTTGGACTCCAGGTTGGTTCTCATAATCCACTTTCAATTTGCAACTAGGAACTTGCATGGTAGCGTTAATTGATTGTTGCTAGACCCATTTTGGGCTAGTGGGATCGCCTCTGTCCGCAGAGGGGATTTACCTCTCCAACAATTTGGCGACTCCACTGGGGAAGCTATTTGTTGTTTGATTCATAAACCTTGGATGGAGCCTGAAGTACGGCCAGGCAGCCTTCGAAACGCTATTGCTTTGCATTAGCGAAGTAGATCAACGCCACTTCAGTCAATCTCCGGTTTGGTTTACGAACCGAACAGCTTGGAGTTTGTCTTGCATTTTGGTTTTCTCTTGCTTGCTTGCGTAAATGAGCTTTTTGGGTTAGTTTTAAAAGTTGTTTCTTGCTGTTCGATCTGTCTGAATACTGTCGACCGGACCCTGGACTGCTTGATTTATTTTTTAAGCCAGCAAACTTTATTAGCGCGTTTTTCTACCTGACAGTCGCGCCAGTTGGCACAGGTTGCACAAAAGCAACTCGCACTAATTCCTTAATAGCGCGAGTTACAGGCTGATAGTCGCGCCAGTCCTGTGAACTTTGCCAGGTTGTTTGTTGGAAGCTTTTTAAACTCAGATTTCTGTCTTTTTACATCCTTTTCAGCTACTGGAGTGTGTCAGAACTCTGTTTGACTGGTTTTTTACCTTTATCCTTCAGGTGTTTGCCTTTTTTCCATCGATCTTATATCCCAGTCCTAGAGCATCTAGTGGATTTGTACATCGAGCCTTCTGTGGGAGGTTTTGGTTCTTTGATTGTCCAGTCAACTCTTTGGTTGTTTTCTGCACCTGTCTAGTGTTTGACAAAACCTTTTATTGTGTGCTTCGAGCAATCCACTTATTGATTGTTTGGATTTCACTTGACTTCGTTTTGGGCTTAGATCACATAGTTCATTGAGGTCTTTGTGAGGTTTTTGACAGATTGTCTTGGTGTTTCAGACTTGGTTCTACTTGCATTGAGTGAAATTTGTCTGTTTACTTTTGTTATCATCTCTCGAAATTTGTTTAAATGCATTATGCCATTTAAAAAAAAAAACAAATGATCTTTTTTGCATTACATTAGCTAGCATTCTTCATTGTTATTGGCAATTAGTCACTTTTTAAGAAAAGAAAAGAAAAAAGTTTCATTTATTGCTATTAGCTGCATTAGGATCTTTGTTGATTGTTTGGTGATCATTTTGTTTGTTTGAAAATCTCAACTCTTCTTTAGTTAGCATTCATTGAACGGAATGATATATTTTGGCATATAGTTTGCATTTAGGAAATTCTGAGAGATCCCATACGGTAGGACCTAAAAACTGAAACCTAATTGAAGATCAACTATAAAATGAACTGAATGAATCTAACAATGCATTGGAACTTAACACATACATTCTAGAGGTCTAGGCTAGAGACGTGTTTCGGCGTCGTTAAACCTAGTCACTATTGTTTCACATTACGGTTGGGTGATTCCTCCTCTTGTGACTCGATAGTGGTCTAGCACGGATTTTTTCTCCCACGTACCATCGAGTATATGTGGAGACCCCACTAGGTTATCATCCTTTATCCACAGGAAGCCGTGTCTGCCGCCTTACAAGCCATAATGCACTGAACACAGCATTCGGGAAGATTGACTGCCGCACGGGAAGTCCTTGGTTTTCATCTGATTGCCAAGGTGTATAAGCAGTTTTACGGATTGTTTGGTAAACCTTTTGCCTAGTTCTCCAGAGTAGTCACTTTTGATCCTTTTCGGACTCCTTAAAAGAAAAGGTGCCAGTGAGCGTCTTGTCACTTCGTGCTCATTAAACATTCGAAGGAGACTAGAGTCACCTTTTTGTCCTTTTCTCGACTCTTAAAACATGAAAAGGTCAAGTTCGGTTCCTTTGTCTTAAAATTTATTCGGCCACGATACACATTTACCCGGTTAGATTTTGTTTGCGTTAGTTTGAGTAGGGTCTTGTCTCGTTAGATTCCCTAGGATTTTGTGAAGTTTCTTCCTGGCGGAATTACCAATTTCGTCTTCTGCGATACCGGTTGTGAGTGAAACTCTTTCTGTTGTTCCGAGTATACAACCGATTAGTTCTCGTGCTCCAGGCGAAGATACTTACGAGTTTCATTGGAACCCTGTTTGGGAACCTTCTGAGGACGGTATCCCTTTTTGGGAATACACTTCTCCTCCTGTTTCAGCCCCACCATTTTCCTTCGACATGGAGGACGTATCCCCTACTTCAACTGACGAATCCGTTGCGACGAGCGATGAAATTCCCACCGCAACGGAGCCTACACTTGTTAGTAGCACTCCTACTACTGGGAGACTACCTCCAGGCTATAAAGCAATAAAGGATGTTATGTCCTCTGGAACTCCCTTCACGAGTTCCATTTGGTCACAACTCACTTTTTCCACCACGGAACCTTTCACTCCACAAAGTCGCAGTACGTCTGTTACCTCAATCACAACCGCTCCAACGGTATGTGTGGCTTCTTCGCCTCCTATTTTTAGTCGACCTTCGGCCTCTTTATTCGAAGTCTTCGATCCTACATCAAACGTCCCACCTGAGGGCCCATACGATCAGTATGTACCACATCTTGGTGGGCCTTTGTTGTCTCAACCGACTGTTGAGATTTCAGTTCCGCTGTCAATTGATTGGGGTCCCACCTCTTATCATGGTGGCCAAGCATCGCCTGCGCAATCCCAAAGACCACCTCATCAAGATCTACAAGGAAAATCCTTTCAAGGAAACCCTTTCGCCTCTGGTGGTCCGTTTTTCACCTCTTATGCTCAACCTTCTGGTAACTCAGGTCAATCTTCTGTTCAACAAGCCTAGCCTGGTATCCAGCAAGGTTATCCTACTGGACAAATTGGTCAATCATTTGTTAACCCAAACCAACCCAATGTCCAGTATGGTCCGATATCTAGACAAGCTGCTCAACCACCTGGTCAGCCCAACGTCCAGTATAATCAACCTTCTGGGAAAGTCGGTCAGCCTCAAACCCAATTAGGCCAACCAACTGCCCAGCCCACTCGACCATCTGGTCCGTTAGGACAACCCTCAGCTGTGCAACAACAACTCCACTCCCAGCAGGTACAACCTTCTGGGCAGGTAGGCCAACTTCAATATCAACAAGGTTATCCTTCTGGCCAGATAGCCCAACCTACAGGACATCCTTCTGGCACTGCTCAACCCGGTCTTTTGCCCCAAGCTGGACCCCAAACCCATCCGATCTTCAAATGCAAGTTGGAGTTCAATCCCAACCAGTCTATCAAACTCAGCCTGTTTCTCAAACTCAGTTTGGAGTCCAGTCACTGTATGGTTACCAGCAACCTCAAGGGCAACCTTTGTTTGCCCCATATCAAAATTATCAACAACTGCAAGCGAATCCTTATCAGAATTATCTGCAACCATATGGCGCTCCTGCAGGACCGTTTGGTAATCCATGGAATGCTGGGGGGCAGAACCCAAATCCCTATGGACAAAACCCTATGGGGCCAAATCCATCCGGACCAAGCCCATGGGGACAACCGCCAGTTGGTTGGAACCCTGGTGCTCCATCCCACCAGCAACCCCAGATGTCCTTCAACCCTCAGTTACCTTTCTTAGCGACTTTAAAATTACCGAATGTGTCCAAACTGACCAATGATCCTATTCTCCATAATCCATATTGGCCTCCGGTTCCAACGAAAATTCCCGGTGATTGTCCAAAATTCGATGGTAAAGCTAATGAAGATCCACAAGCTCATGTCATGACTTATCACCTGTGGTGTTCATCCAATTCATGGCTTGATGATTCGATTCGGCTTTGCCTTTTTCAAAGGACTCTCACTGGCTCTGCAGCTAAATGGTATATTGAGCTCAATCGCGGATCCTTTCAGGATTTCAACTCGTTGGCTATGGCATTTCCACTCATTTTCATTTTCCCATTCGATATGAAATGGGTACACACCTCCTGACATCCTTAAGACAGACAACGGCCACGCATATCTCTGATCATATCCATGAATGGAGACGGCGTAGATGTATGATCAAATTTTGGATTCCCGACCAACTTCTTACCGATTGGTTTACGACTTCGTTCGTTCCTCCGATAGCTCGGGATATTGCCATGGGGGTGTGTGTCACTGAAGAGCAAGCTATCGCGTGCACTCAGTACCTTGACTTGGTTTATTCTCAGTTAGGTACATTGTATGATTATCTGCCTGACGCCCCGAGACCAGGAACATCCAAAGCCCCGCCAACACCAACTGTTGACAGTATTATTGGTTCTGTTAATTCATCCTCGAAGAAAAATTCCGCGAACCCTGGGAAGCAAAAATCAAATGCTTCGAATGAACATACTTCTAAGGTAAAACCCACTTCGAATATTACTTCCGAGGTCAATGTCGTTCAGTCCACCACGGCAGACAAAGCCTCGAAAGGAAAGAGGAAAGGGAAAGTGAAGAATAAGCCAGATCAACCTAAACAGGACTCCCCTAAACCTCCACCCGAGGACGGTGCCAAGTGCAAACCCAAGTATCATTGTCTTATCTGTGATGAAGATCACTATACCAAAGACTGCCCTAGGCGGTCCGAAGTTAGTCGTTTGTTGAAAGGCGCTCCCAGGACTCCTGCGATGCTCAAAGAACCCTTTCCCTTGCAACAAACTCAAATGGTGGCTGACCCCTCTCAACCTCCCTCTTCCTTCGGTTCCCAAGTGTTTATGGCTGGAACAATACCTGTCAATATCAGTACTCGAACAAAAGATTATCCGTCATCTACTGGGAAAGAGCCTGAGGTCCCCTCCAGTGCTCCTCCGTTCAGTTCAGGCCCGCTCCACATCGAGAGACCTAGTACTGAGACGCCTATTCGACCCCCTCCAAAAGGAGTACTCCGGAAATCTTCTTACAACCCAAATGCTCGTGCTGCACAGCACTACAATATCGTTGAGGAGTTAGCTCAGACTCCATCGGCTATGTCCGCCTTAGAAGTTCTCCAGAGCTGCCCTTCTCAGAGGAAGTCCTTACTATCCACTATCGGTGGCATAGACCTGACCGACTCGGATTTAATTACTTTTGACTTGGAACGCCATACGCAGAGACTGCCTCCCCAAATCGCATTCCTTATACAGGTTATTATTGATTCCAAAACGATTCATCGTACAGTCATTGATGAAGGTGCTTCTACTTGCATCATGTCTGTTGCCTGCTGGAAAGCTATTGGATCTCCGAGGCTGAGCCAGTCTCCCACAACCTTGGAAGCTTTTGATGGAAGAGCATCCTGTCCTTATGGTATACTCCAACGTTTTCCCATCTCTTTGGAAGGGAAGACGGTCGAAATGGAAGTTGAAGTTGTTGATGCTACTCTTACCTACAACCTCCTTCTCAGACGTAGCTGGATATACGCGATGCAAGCTATAGCTTCATCTTTGTTTCGTGTCATCTGTTTCCCTCATCAAGGGAAGATTTTTACTGTAGACCAGCTTTCATTCTTTGCTTCCTCTTCTGAGGGCAATATTCCTTTTGTGGAGCATACCTCCAGATCATCTGAGAGTCTGGGAGCCGGGCTTTTCAAAGATCCCGCCCTCATGGGTGTTTTTCCGCTCCCACCTCCTAACGTTGCTTCCGTCAATATGATTACTACTTGTTATAATCCGTGGATCCTCCCTCCCACTGACCAAGTAGATTCTTGGGGCGACCAGATGCCGTTGAGTCCTGCTGAGCTCAACTATGTCGAAAACATTGCTGCATCGGCTCCCTCTTCTGAACTTGCCCTTTCGAGCAAGGTTCTCCATCCATCCTCAGGGCTTGTAGATGAGACTTCTTCGGACACTTTAAAAGAAACATTCCCTTCCGACGAAGCCATTATTGAGACTATGTCTCTCGAGGAACCTCCTTGGCATGATTCTCACCATCGTTCCTCGTTTCTACCTGCCCATCAGGATATGCTTACTTGTTTCGAGCGGTTTGCTCCTTGTCTCCCATTTCAAATCCTTCAAACACCTATCCAAGTTTATCAAGTGTCCTCTGAAGGAAATATGGCGAACATTACGCAAACCCAGCCCATCGACATCTCTGTGAAACCAGGGATTGTCGAACATCTTCACATTGGAGTCACTTGTACTCTGGAGGAAATTCAACTTTATTCTAATCTTTTTCGCGAATTTCGTGACGTCTTTGCATGGTCCTATGAAGAAATGCCCGACATTGATCCTAGCATAGTGGTGCATGAGATAATCACGTACCCAGGTGCTAAGCCTGTTCGTCAATGTTTACGCCATGTACACCCCAGAAAGGCTGCAGCTATTAAGGCCGAAGTAGAGAAGCTTCTTAAAGCCGGTTTTATTTATCCTATCCCACTCACAGATTAGGTTTCCAATATCGTACCTGTGAATAAAAAACAGGGTACAATCCGTGTTTGTGTCAATTATCGTGATATTAATCGGGCCTGTCCTAAAGATAATTTCCCCACACCATTCATTGATCAAATTATTGACGAGTGTGCCGGAAGCGAAATGTACTCTTTTATGGACGGTTTTTCTGGATATAACCAGATCAATATTGCTCTCGCTGATCAACACAAGACCGCCTTTATCTGTCCCTGGGGCACTTTTGCCTATAAGAAGCTCCCTTTCGGTCTCAAAAATGCTGGTGCTACCTTCCAACGTGCAATGTCCTATGCTTTTCATGACATTCGACACATTGTACAGCCATACCTGGATGATCTTCCAGCTCATTCAGCCAAACGTCAGGACCACCCTACTCACCTTCGCGAGATCTTTCTTCGCTGTCGACACTACCGAATTAGACTCAATCCTCACAAATGTGTCTTCTGCGTTGAATCCGGTCGACTTCTCGGGTTTGTCGTCTCCCGAGAGGGCATCCGTTTGGATCCCCTTAAAGTCGAGGCTATAGTGAATCTTCCTCCCCCTGCTTCTTTACAGCAATTGCAAAGCTTGCAGGGTAAAGCAAATTTTCTACGACGTTTCGTTCCAAACTATGCCGAGGTGGCCAAAGGTTTCACACGATTACTAAAGCGAGATGTCCCTTTTCATTGGGATACCATTGCTCAGGAATATTTTGAGCGTCTCAAGGGTCTCCTTGTTTCTGCTCCATTGCTACGTCCTCCGAACTATCATCGTGACTACACTCTGTATTTGGCTGCCGCCGACACCACTATCGGCATGGTTCTTGTTCAAACTGACGATGATGACACTGAGCATGTTATCTATTATCTCAGCCGCAATCTTTTAGATACGGAAACTTGATATGCTTATGTTGAGAAGTTGGCTTTAGCCGTCGTTTGTGCTGTCCAACAGTTCCTTCACTACATTCTGCTACGCACTACCACCGTGATTTCTGATTGCAACCCCATGACGTACATTTTGTCACGCCAGTTGCTGGGGGGCAAGTACTCAAAGTGGATTGTCATCCTCCAAGAGTTCGACTTGGAATTTACCACTACCAAGTCCAAGAAATCCCTTGTCTTTGTTGAGTTACTTTGCTCTTTGCCATCTTCTTCCCCGCCCTCTCACCCAGAAGATCACATTCCGGATGAGACTTTATTTCTCATCAGCACCCTCGACCCCTGGTACGGGGATATCATTATATATCTGCAGACATCCTCCTTTCGCCCTGGCATGTCCAAAGACGCTCGGCGAAGGATTCGTCATCAGTCTCAACCATACCGTATCATTGGGGACACACTATATCGCCTCGGCGCCGACTCTGTTCTTCGCCGTTGTCTAACTCTCGAGGAAGCTGAGCGTGTCTTGAATGACTGCCACTCTGGTGCCTGTGGTGGTCACATGTCCGGATATGCTACTGTCCAAAAAACCTCCGTGCTGGCTACTTTTGGCCCTCTATCTTTGAGGATTGCATTCTTGCCGTCTGTTCTTGTCATGAGTGCTAGATATACCAGCGGAAGATGCGAGCGCCTCCCGCTCCATTGCACCCTGTTGTCACCGTCGGCCCTTTTGCAAAATGGGGGATTGATTATACGACCTGTAACCCTCGCTCGGCCGGGGGGCATGGGTTTATTATCGTTGCAGTCGATTACTTTACTAAATGTGCCGAGGCGATGCCTACATTAACTGAAGATGGTCACACAGCGGCGCAATTTTTATTCAACCATGTTATCTCGCGATTCGGCATCCCTCAAGCCATCGTCACTGATCACGGGAAGCATTTCCGTAATCATATGATGTCGGAACTAACAACCCAGCTAGGCTTACAGCACGATAGTTCGACTCCATACTACCCTCAGTCCAATGGCCAAGTTGAAGCTATCAATAAGATTTTGGTTACAATGCTTCAGCGTACCGTTGGCATGCATAAGTCTAACTGGCATTTGATGTTGTTCCCTGCCTTGTGGGCCTACCGAACCTCCGTGAAGGACGCCACTGGTTTCACTCCATTTCAGCTAGTTTATGGACTAGAGGCTACCCTTCCAATCGAGTGCGAAATCCCTTCATTAAAATTGGTTGTCGAGCTACTTCCCAACACTACCCCATTAGAAGAACGCCTTCTTTACCTGGAACGGCTAGATGAGACCCGTCGCCTGGCCTCTTTGGCCATCGAAACACAGAAGAAGCGAGTCAAGACTCACTTCGATCAGACTGTACATCCACGGTCTTTTTTTGAGCGAGATTTAGTCCTGCTATACGATCAGGAAAACGATAAGCTAGGAGCAGGAAAGCTCGAGCCTATGTGGCTAGGCCCTTACATTGTCAAGAAAGTTTTGCAAAAAGGGGCCTACGAGCTAATTGATTATGAAGGGAACCCTCTCGGAAAGCCCAGAAACGGGCTGTACTTGAAAAAGTACTATGCATGATGCTTGTACATTTTATTTTGTACATACATGTACTCTAGCAGGTGTGATGTGTGTATGTGTGTCAGTTTTAAAGGCGTAACGGCCACTTATTGTGTCTTTCGCTCCTTGTGCAGATGTCTGATGCACCTTATGTTGGTTTTGCTGATGGTTCCTGCCGCAGTACTCGTAACTTGTCCTCTGCGGCGTGGGTGATCTATGATCCTCATGGCGAGCTGATACATTTTCAAGGTGTGTGTTTGTGTCGTACCACTAACAATGTCGCCGAATATTGTGCTGTAATTGAGCTACTTGCTGAAGCAACTAATCTCGGCATTCGTGCATTGGTAGTAAACCTGGACTCTCAACTTGTCGTCCACCAGCTCAACGGGCAATATTCCGTCAGAGACCATCGCATTCTAAGGTTGTATTTACGTGTGAGATTGTTAGAAAGGAACTTTGATTTTATCACATATCAGCATATTCCACGACAATTAAACACATTATCTGATGCATTGGCTAATCATGTATTAGATAGACATTTAAGTAATTTGTAATTAAAACATTATACAAGCAAGCACATGAAAGCACAATAATAAACCATAGGCATATGTATATATATATGTGTGTGTCATAATGTTTGCGCCATGCGCATTACATAGTCCAAAAAATAATACATGTTCATCCTGATAGATCCTGGGACGACATGTCCCTCAAAAATATGCAAAAATGAAACCTAGGCGTCTAATCACGGTGATGCTCATGATAGCATGTCACCGCTCGCACCAAACGTCTCAGCAGACGGTGGACGCGAGTCGGTACTCCCACTGTGTGCCTCTGGTACTCGAAGGGCACGTCCGCCAGCCTAGCATAGCCCGGAATCCCTTGGGTAAGACCCTCGAGATTCTGCACCAGCAGCTCCTCCCCTCTGGCACCCCTTGCCTGCTGAGGGTCGGCTGCAGGTTGATCTCTACGAGCTATAGGAGATATGCCGGCTGGTCGCTCTGGGCCTAAATCTGCAAGTACATATGACTGTTATCAGAACATACATGTATTAACAAAAAAATGAAAATACATAAAACATCAAAAAATGAAGAAATCATACCCAGCTCCTCTTCCCATTCCTCTTCCTCTGGCAGTGGGAGGTCTGGGTCTCCCATGAAGTTAGTTCCCGCGTATGGCCAATCCTCCACTACGATCAGCTGACGACGGAGCCAGATGAAGAACTCGGGCCGCCAAGACATCTGCTGGCCCCCTCCTCCTCTGGGCATCAATGCTGCCCAGCGTGCCATCCTAGGCTCCCGTGGCAATGGATCAGCCACTACAGCTCCCTGCATCTGAAAGAGGGGTAATCGTTCCAAGAAGAACGACACCACTATCGAGCCATACCCGAACTGTTTCACTTCTCCGCGCTTACACTTTGTGAGCTGCCTTTTGATGTTGGTAGTCACTGCTGTAGCCCAGTCAAAGATGGTGGGGCTAAGGCATTCTGTCGCTAGTAACAGATGATTCTTGCTTGCCTCATGGGGCGCCTGTACCCCAGCTGCACGCGTGATGGTGAACAATATCACCTTAAGAGCCAAATCCTGGATGGTGGCGATATCCACCTTAGCACTGTTTCTCCCAAACTGTGCTTCTGGACACACTCGGTCCTTCACCTCACCCATCTTCTCTCCGGAAGGCCTACTTCCGGTCAAAATGGGGCTCGCCCCTCTCCGTGATAGCCCAGTAATGAAATACACATCAGACACATCCAGCTCTAAGGTTTGGCCTCGTAAGCGAAATACTTGGTCATCCACATCCCAAGCATCCACTATGAACTGCAATAACTCAGGCTGAGCTCGCAGATAAGGCGTGAGGAAGAACTTCTTGAGACCACAATTGCTCAGAGCGTTCATGCATCCCTCATCCTCGATGGCCAAGGCATCTACAACATCATGTTCACGTTCTTTCCATTCCACCACCATTTTTGCCTGTTTCCTGCACCCACAAGGATGAATAAGTCATTATTGGAACAATGATAAGCTTACAAACCAACCAAATTCTAAAAATAATGATGAAATTTAGGGTAAAATTTAGTTCGCGCGGTTGGCGCGACACCTTGGGGTAAATCACCCCATTGGCGCGGATCCGTGCCGGATACCCGCGCCAATGGGGCGCGGCCCTAAATTTCAAATTCCTCCTTGCAGAGGTTCAATCAGCGGACAAAATGCAAAAAAAAGGAATGGAAATAAAGCTAAGGACAAGACCTCTTACCTGCCCCAGACGGCGGCTCGATTGCTTTCCTGGATTGCTCACAATCGATGGTTGAAGTTTGCACCCAAAACCCTCCAATGGTAAACTCACAAGGTGAAAAGTAAAAAGTGAATTGGTTTTTTACTATTTCACTATTTTATAGCATTTTTTGACCTAAAATGCATTAAAAATATTATTTTTTGGGTATTTTTGGAATATATTTATATCAAAATGGGTTTTACGCTGTTTTTGGTATAATGACAGGTGTTGGTGCAACTCAAGCGACGAAACGAGCTCCTTTTTTCTACTTTTTCAAGCTCGGTAAAACATGTGAAAAGGTTACTTTGAGGTCCACTTTCAGCTCTTTTCTGACCGTTTAAACATGAAAAGATTACCGAGTTACTCCTCTTGACTCGTTAAACGTTAATAAGAGGCGGTCGTTTTAAGTTCTTTTTCTTGACCGTTAAAACATAAAAAGATCACCGGGTTTTTTTCGTTTCAAACTCGTTAATGGTTACGAAACGACGTGGTTTTGATCGCTTTTTTACTTTTTCAGGTCGAAATCACTACTTATGAAAATTACTCCTCGATCGTAATGGTCGGGCGGTTCTTTCGAGCATTGTTTTATACTTTTTCGGGCTCGAGAGACACAACTTTACGAAAAAGGACACCCCTGGAGTTTCCTTTTTGCTGTCTTTTCAAACTCTCTAAACATGAAAAGACGCCGAGTTCTTCCTTTGTCAGACTCGTTAAAACCTGATGACATCGGATTCTGTCGAAATGACGCACCACAAGCATATGCTATCCCCATCAAGCTTGTTAAAAATAATTGGGGTACTCGCCAGAAATGGCGGGGGAAAATGGAACCATAATTATTGTCGTGTCGGCAGTATGTCGCTCTTGAACATGGCACTTGTTTGCTTTCGTGTCTGGGTGGGGATATCTCATCTCATTTTTCACTTGCGTCCGTGGATTTGGATAATCCTGTTTGACCTCTCATCTTCTCATTGCCTCGTCACCATGACCTCTGTTCCATTGATGTCAAATACTGCCAATTCCACTATCGTGCCGCCGATATGTTCAAGAGAAGTTGACCTCTGCAGAAAAACAACCTCCCTCTGATAGCTCACATAATCCTGATTCACAACATTATCTCTCTGTCTCGTGTCGATGATGTGGGAAACATCATGGCCCACCTTCGATCAAGGTCACTTCCTGTCGACTTCAGCTCATTATCCAGGAAGCTGATCTAGAGACTCCCTTCCGGTGCCTTGGAGCCTGCATGCCTCAATGGCAGGTTCTTCATGTTCGGCGTGAGGTTTTCATCATTGGCCTCCGATCGAATGATTCTACGGGTGTTCGATGCCAGATCACTAATTCGCACGCCGTAGATTGTACCTATAGTACCTTGAGGGCCAATGTCATTATTGGTGGTACCTCTCGCGTCAGTTAATAGTTTTCATTATTGACTGGTAATCAGACGATGTTCATGCATGTTCGACTTCAGCTCATATATTCGCATGCTTGAACTTGTACTTTTGTTCGGGTCAAGATGGAGCGCAAGACCCTGGATTTTGTCTGTTGTAATCCAGGCGTGATTCTTGTTACATGACTCATTCACTGGATGGCTGCGACCATACCTGAGTCTATTCATTGATCCTAACCAGATGGCTGCGCCCATACTATGGATCTAGATTATTATGTACTCTCTTATGGATGGCTGCGACCATACCACATATATCATGTACTTGAGCTATCAGTTGTATCTCTCGATGCAGATTTTAGGCGGCAACTACACGTGTTCTTGTAAAGCATTTCACCCCTCTCTTTCTCTTGGGCCTCATGCTTTAGGGGGCATCTGTTACACAGTAATTTGTCACCATTGGTCACCGTCCCTATTACCCCTTTCCCGTACTTTGGAGGACTCATTCCGGGACCTGTGAGCAGTGACATAACTTAAAAACACTTGCATTATGTTCCCCTAAGTATGGACTTCATGTGCCCTGAAGACATCTCCTGCAAAATATCCTTGAAAAGTGCCCTTTTTCCACTAGCGCGGGTCCACAGGGTACTACCCGCGCCAATGAAGGAGATCCTCAAAAGAAGGCATGCCCATTGGCGCTCTGTCTTAGAGTAATACCCGCGCCAACCAAGTTTTGGAAAAGATTTTTAACAAACGCGCGCCCAGATGTTTTTTCCCTTCAAGTCATGAAGTCTTTTGAGGATAAAGCTAATCTTCTAGATGTCGAGATTCATCATCTATCACTTACATCTATCCACAGCAGCTTTTTGGAGATAATGCCAATCCATAATGGGTGTCTTGATGCATTGTATCTTCCTCCCCTTCTCCATCTATAAAAGTCTGTCCTCATGCATTTGATAAGGGAGTTTTTGAGTAGTAATGATAATGCTGGTCTTGAGTGATAGTAAGAGTCTTGGAGCATAGGGAGGTTATGCTGCCAGAAGTCTGAGTTGTGTATTCATAATCAAATAGAGAGAAAGGTCTATTGCAAGACATATGTAGCTGCTCGCCCAGCCAGAGGAGAGATTCAACGTCAGAACTTTGGTTGTATTTTTCTCTGTTGATTATTCATTAATAAATGACTATCGTTATGGTTCCAGTCTTATTGTTCATTATGATAATGTTTGATCTATGTCTTTTCTGACCGATATATAGTTGTATTTAGTGGATATTATGCTTGTATTCGCTTCGTTCTTTGCATGTGCAGGTATCCATTCACGGAGATCGTGACCTACTGAAGCAAGGGAACGAGAGTATCAACTTGTCTACGACACTAGCGTTGGACTCCAGGTTGGTTCTCATAATCCACTTTCAATTTGCAACTAGGAACTTGCATGGTAGCGTTAATTGATTGTTGCTAGACCCATTTTGGGCTAGTGGGATCGCCTCTGTCCGCAGAGGGGATTTACCTCTCCAACACCATGTTACATTAGATGCATTAGTTTCAAGGATATAGGATCCTTCGTCAGTAGGGAGCTTTAGAGGAGGAAGTGACTAGACTTTCTCCTTGATATTTTTCACCGCTTCAGTCATGGCTGAATTCCATGGGATCAGTGAATTCTTTAGGAGCTGCTATAGGACGACTAAGTCTTGGGATTATCCTTTGTAGAATTGTCTTATGTAATTCAGACTTCCGAGAAACCGTTGCAGCTGGGTTTTGTCAGGGATCTTCTCTGGGAAATTCTGTAGGTTCAGAAGAACATGATCTTGCAGCATAATACTTCCATTTGTAATCTTCAACCCTAAGAACTCTATATTTGTTAATCCAATCTCCATCTTGGATTTGGACAGAGCTAGTCCATGCTTAACACAATGCTCACAAAATATCTGCATGTGCCTCTTGTGTTCTTGGATGTTCTTGGAGCAGACAAGTAAATCATCTATATAAATGATCAACAACGTATTCCATTCGCTTCTGGAATTTGGAGGGAGAATTCTTTAAGCCGAAAGATATTACCTTCCATTAGTATAGTCCATGCGGGACAATGAAGGTTGTTTTGTAATGACCTTGAAAAGCTATTCTGATTTGGTAGAAATTGGACTTTAGGTCGAATTCGTTGAAGATGTTATAACCTTTCATCTTCTAGAGATTTTTTGCTTGATTGAGGGGTTTGTAGTTGATCACCATGCGTGGTTGACCTCTTTTGATTTTGGAATGTTTATTCACATAGAAGGCTCGACAGGCCCATGGGCTCTTTGCTGGTTCAATCAAACCTTTTCGAGGAGATCAGGAATCTCCTTCTGGCAATAATCCAACTCTGTTGGACTCATCAAAGAAGTTGATGCTTTCTATGGGCGGATCTGGATATCATCTGCATATGGCAGATCGATCACATACTTTTCTCTTGCCCAAAAAGCATTGGGGATGTCCAACGAACATTGCTGGATTATCTTCTTGGAAATGTCTTTCAGATAATCTTGTCAATGAGTTGTGGCAAACGAAATGATTTGTGCCTTCTTTTGGACATCAACAAGCTTTGGTTGTTCTTGTTTCTATATGTACAAGAAGTCTTAAGGGGAACTTGTACAGGCTTACCAGAAATAGTAAGAGTAAACAGTAATTTCTGATAATCAATTGAAATGAGGGACCAACAGGTAAAGAACTCAGATCCAAGAATGATGTTTGCAGGATATCATCTAATTCTAAGAATGTACATTGGACAAAATGGGTCTGAATAGAGACCGGGAAATCAATGACTTGGTGAGGAAGAGAAAACAGAGAACTGGTAATACTGGCTCCACCCTCCATTGATTTCTCCCAATAAAAGGGAGGAATGGAAAAATGCTGAGCTAAATTGAGTTGGGTGCCGGAATCAAGTAAACAATCCAATGAATAAGGTTTACAATCGAGGGGACAAAAAGTAAGGGGAATATACAATTTGGGTTGGCAAGCGAGAGAGAGTGACTTACCAGGATAGAGCTATGACAGATCAAGGGAATCAGGTCATTGTGCATAACCAAGGGTAGGCGAGATAGGGGAAGGAGGTTCCGGACTGTCGAGAGCCATAGTTGCAATTTGTTCTAAATCCTCATTAGAGGAGTCAACAACTTCTTTTTTAGTCTGGTGCAACTGTGTTTTGAGAAGTTGGATCTCGGTAGAAAGGGATTTGATCTTTGCTTGCTTGTCATGAATCTGCATATGCAGAGAAGTGCAAGAAGCACACTTGACATGCTATCACTCTGTGTGCTTGGCTGGATGGTCAGCGTAACACTCATCTTGATGCCAGTGGGATGGAACTGAATAGGCTAGTTCCTTTCCCTTTTTCTTAGTCGTCATCTAACTAGACGATTCAATGCAGTCATGGTGACCATAATGCGTTGGATCTCATCATGAAGATTCATGTGGAGATTCATCTTCCATGGTGACGTTTCTACAAGTTTTTGTTGAAGTTCTGCAAGTCGTTTGTTAGGCATAGAAAACATGCAAAATTTATAAGACTGCAAACTATCATCATCGTCAGAACTTTCATGAAAACCTGTAATGGGGTTTCCATCTTCTTCGGGCTCGGAGTCACTGTCAGGATAGTATATTTCTCTGGCTGGTTCGTCATCAAGATCACAATAGAATAGATCCCACATGGTTGGTTCTAGTGTGTCTTGAAATAAGGCCGCAAGCTTAGGCTTACGAGCTTTCTGGGGGCATTCATTTGCCCAATGACCTTCCTTGTTACAGATGTAACATCAGACTGATTTTGACAGTGTCTTGCGATGTCTTAGGAAAGGTATTTTCTTTTGGAAGGGCTTCCTTCCAGGCTGAAATGGCTTCTTGTAAGATTTTGGCTGAAACTTACTCTGTGGCGACCAATGCTTCTTGGGATGATCTCTAGATTTGCAAGAGCATTTGGGATCATGGTTAAAGGGTCCCTTCCCCTAGTTGGGCATCTGGCCAACTGTCGTGTAGACCTTATTAGAAAAGATCTTATTGTACTCCTTGAAGTCAGTCATAACACGTTTGGATAAACAATGTTCCTTGATGACTTTCTTTATGTGGCCATGCACCATTTCTAGGGTCATGCCATCTAAGGAGAGATGTTTGTCCTCGAAATATTTGTTGATGGCTGTGGGAAGAACACCAGGCATACTCTGGATATACCGTTTGAGGTATGCAATATTTGAATAGGAATTAGATCGAATGATCCAATCCTGCATTTGGCAGAAATATTCTTCCATAAGACCAATATTTCCTAACTAGTTAGACATGAACAATTCACTGTAATGGTTTGGGTCTTCATCAACTTTAAGGCCAAACAATTGTGCATGGACGGAAATAAGTAACTGAACTACAGGATCATTGTGAGCAAGGATGGCTTCCTCAGCTTTTGTAGAGGCATAATTCCATCAAGTATGGGCAAGGCCATCGAATCCATTGACGATCAGTTGAGCTATACTACAGAGAGAAAGGGTAGGGTCATCCACCTATTTTTTTGTTGCCCTGTTGTTGAGGATATTAATGGCATTCTCCATTTCAAGTTTGGGCTATCAATTGGAAAAAATCATAAGGTCCCGCGGCATGGCCTGGATGGCTACCAACATTGCTAAAAGACCAGTTGTTATGAGAGAAACTAGTCTAGATGTTTCACATTGGGTAATCCGCAGAGGGACTCCCAATTCCTGTTGGACATAAACCAGGAACTGTTTGACTTGGGCCTCTTTGAGATGAGGACCCTTTTCTTGCACCTGTTGCAAGAAAGATAAAATGGTAGAATTGGATTCATTGATTTATTGAGCCAATTCCTGTGCTGCATTCTCTTCTGTTGTTTGGATCCCAAAATTCCAAGTAGGTAGTTCATGACTAGCCACACTAAAACTATAGGTTTGTTTTAGCTTCTGTTTGGGGTCATTTGTAAACATAACAGATTTGGTGGGTTTGTCTAACACTAAATAATCTGGTGTGGGTACCTTGGCTCCTAATTTTTTGATGATTGGAGTATGGATAGAAAAAATGGAGAAAATTGTTGTCATTCATTGTTCTAACTTTGCATGGGCAGTTGTTAGGACTGAGATATTAACAACTTTGTGGTCTAGAAATTCAAGTCTTGCTAGTAGCTTCTTGCACTCTTATTTTACTTTAGAGACTACTTGTTTGAACTTGAGGACCTCTCTATGCAAATCATCTATGTTATTTGACTCTAGGTCAAGTTGTAGATTTGCATAATTAAGTTCTGATGTGGTAGTACCTGATGCAGTAGATTTTTGTATTGTGGCATAACAGACAAATTCCCTTTTATTCTTACCATCATTATCAAACTATCAGAAGGAAAAGTAGGATAATTTCCAACCAGGAACATATGATTCTTCTCCTGTAGAGACCTTGACAGTTTTTGAGGTTTGTTCTCTGGGAAGCAGAGAAAACATTAGGATGTGAGGTCGGTCGAGTTGAGCTACTTGGATCAGCTTCTATATCAGCTAATTGCAAGCTAGACACTGCTAATGCTAACCTTTTTGTTCTGTAAAAGCTTAGTGCCTTGGGGCGTAGAGCTTAAGGGATACTCTTTGACCATTTTTGTAACCTTTTCTCTGAAGGCTGTCTAAACTTGTGGTGGTAACCGAAAAGACTGTGAGGCTGGATTAAAAGAAATGGTCTTGGCTTTCGAAATTCTCTGTTTATCTTCCATAAAGGCAGATTGTCGATATTAGTCATATTTGGTTTCACAAATTTCAAAGTATTGGATTCGAGTCCACTCAAATGTTATGGGAGTTGTGGATTTATTGGAAACAAATTCCAAATTTTTTACAAGAAGTGAAATATGAAAGATCCAGGTTTGGAGTGGAGGCATGTTGTCATTTTCGAAACGAACAATAGTCAAAGTTTTAAGATGAATTATATTGGATCGATGTTTCATGTCGAAGCCTTATGGATGAATATAGGCTTGGTGGATGTCATAGATGTATGGATCATCTAAGGAGACATAGTACTTAGGGTAAACCGTGCTAAAGGTTAGTCCATCATGAAGGGGACTGGCAAAGCCACTGATGATTGCATCAGATAGTTGGTTATGCCAAGTGTCAATGACAACACATAAGATGTTAAAATTCATGTATGGTCTTACAAGGGAATTGAGGCCAAAACGGATGGCTCCGAGATGACAGTATTTATAGCCATGGGATTTTTCCTAGTCGATCTACCACTTTTCAAGCAAGGGGATTTGGGTAGGTTCATCCTGAGATGTAAAACTAACATCAATAGAATGAAGTAGAATCTGAGAAGATGCAAAATATTTATAAAATGGCATGTTATATACTTGAGCAGGTAGGATTCATGGGATTTGCTAATTCGTATTTGGGTCTACTTCTGTAATAGATACTGTAGATGTAGAAATTGAGGCTTCTGTAGAAGAAGAACGTCGTCCTGCAATTGAGACCTAAGATGAAGTTGGAGCTTCAATCTAAACTTAATTTACTGTTGATAAACTAGTATCCATCTTGCTGCACACCTAAATGCCTTGCTTTTTCACTTACAAGGGGGGGGGGGGGTCTATGCTCTATGGCTGCAACCTAAACTCGGTGACTCTCGAGGCACTATATGGGTCTGCTACAACAAGATTAAGATATTACTCTATTGGGAAAAATATGTTGGGTGTGGAGCATGATTATCTTCTGTATTCAAAGGTAACATCACATTGGACCCCAATTTGTAATGGGGCGGAAACTCTGCCTATAAAATATACGTTGCAGAGTGGGTCCAGGGGGGGTGGCTACGACCTTTTGGAGTCCCCCCTCTGGTGGGGCGATTAGGGGCAGTGCCCCCGAAGCTAAAAATAGATGTAAATTTCCTTGTAAAATGTTGTAATTTTGTAGTCAATCTGGGCCATTCAGTAGGCAGAGATCTGACGGTAGATGTTATGTTTAATTTAGGGATTTTTTCCCTAGAAGGAACCCCCTTACTATATATGGGGGAATTGTATTGTGTCCATGTATATCTATATTCTGAGTGAGAAAGAGAGAGGAGATTGAGAGCGAAGAGGGAATTACATAAGATCTATTGTAGGTTGTATCTCTTCAGTTTGATAGATAATATAAAAGGTAGGACTGGCTGTTTCTCCATGGACATAGCCCAAACTGGGTGAACCACGTATATCGCTGTCTCTCTTTTCTTTACGCATTTTCTGTGTTTGTATTTCTGCAATATTTTATGTGTTCCATTTCTCTGTAATATATAATTTTCTAGCAACTGGTATCAGAGCTGAAGGTTTATTTGGCTGATAAACTCATAGGAGAAAAGGGTTACTGGTTCGAGTGGGAGCAATGGCGAAAGATGGTAGGTGTAGGGTCGAAACATTTAGTGGCCAAAACTACCAGCTGTCGAAGATGCAAATGGAAGATTATTTGTACCAGAGAGATCTGTACCAACCATTGAGTGGAATTTAAGGCAAAGAAGTTGATGAGTATGACAAACACAAAATGGAATATTCTCGATAGAAAAGCACTTGGAACAATACAGTTGGGCCTAGCAGCGTCGGTAGAATTTAATATTTCAAAGGAAACGACAACAATGGGTTTAATGTCATTATTGGCCAAACTATATGAAAAACCCTCAACCTTGAATAAGGTATTTCTTATGAAGTGTTTATTTAATATGAAGATGTCAGAAGGTGCATCTGTTGTTGATCATTTAAATGAATGTAATTCAGTTACCATTTAGTTAATTTTTGTAGGGGTAACTTTTGATGATGAAGTTAGGGCTCTATTATTTCTATGCTCATTGCCAGAAAGTTGGAATGGTTTAGTTATGGCCATTAGTAACTCTATCTCTGGATATAGTACTTTAAAGTTTGATGATGTTGTCAGTGCAATCCTTAGCAAAGAAATGTGATGGAAAAACTCTAGTGAGACATTAGGTAATGATTTGACTACAGAGACTAGGGGAAGAAAAATGGAAAGAGGAAATAGCCCTGGATATCGTAGTAAATCAAGAAAAGGAAGATCCAAGTCTACATTAGGGATAGTATGCTGGAAATGCGAGAAGAAAAGACACCTGAAGAAAGACTGCAAGTCTTAGAAGGGAAAAGAAGAAGACACACAACAAGGAAATAATCATGAAGCAAATGTAACAAGTGATGTGTTGCAAGATGCTTTGATTCTTTCATTAGAAAATGTTATTGATGCTTGGGTGGTAGATTCAGGGGCCTCATTCCATGCCACACCTGATAAGAAATATTTTCATGATTATGTTGATGGAGATTTTGGACAGGTTCGATTGGGTGATGATAAACCGTGTAAAATCATTTGAATGGGTACAATTTTCATAAAACAGTAGAATGGAAATCAATGGCTATAGAAGGAGGTAAGGCATGTTCTAGATCTAAAGAAAAATCTTATTTCAATAGGGCAGTTGTGAGGTGAAGGTTGCATAACTACGTTCACAAATAAAACCTGGAAGGTCACTAAAGGAGCCCTTGTAAAAGAAAAAGTAGAAAAGGTTGGTACATTGTATTTATGCAATGGTATTTCTAATTATGTTGATGATTTAACCTCTACAGGAGAAGATACGACATTATGGAATCATAGGGTTGGGCACATGAGTGAGAAGGGGATGCAGATACTTCACTCAAGAAATTTGTTGCCAGGTTTGAAGCATGTTGGTTTGGAATTCTGTGAAAATTGTGTTTATGGAAAATAGAAGAGTGAGATTTCTCAAAGTTGGGAAAGAAAAGAAGAACGAAAAATTAGAGCTTGTGCATACAGATGTATGGGTACCTTCTCAGGTATCATCTCTCGGTGGCTCTTGTTATTATGTTACTTTTATTGATGATGCAACCAAAAAAACCTAGATTTATTGTATTCGAAATAAATCTTATGTATTTGATACTTTGAAAAAATGGAAACTTTGGTTGAAAATGAGACATGAAAAAGGTTGAAGTGTCTGAGATCAAAAAATGGAGGTGAATATTGTAGCAATGAGTTTGATAGGTATTGTTCAGAAAATGGAATTTGTGGAGAGAAGATAGTTCTAAGAACACCACAAAAAAATGGTGTGTCATAAAGGATGAATGGGAAAATCATGGAGCATGCAAGGTGCATGAGATTGCATGCAGGATTGCCTTTACAATTTTGGGCAGATGCTATAGATACTGTTGTTTACCTAATAAACAGAGAGCATTCAAGTTCCTTAGATGGTGGTATTTGAGAGGATGCATGGACAAGTAAAAAGGTAAACTACTCTTTTTTAAAGACTTTTGGCTGTGAAGCCTTTGTCCACATTAATAAAGAAAATAAAACAAAGCTTGAGGCACAATCAAAGTAATAGTCACATGGTTGGCCTCTTGCTTATCTAAGTTCTTCTTCTTCGTCTCCCTCTTCTTCTTATTAGCCTCCAGGTTACTAGATTTGGAACTTTCACCAGGAAAAGTAGAAGAGGATGGTGAAGAAATAGAGGAAGTAGGTGAAGGGTCAACCTTAGAATCATCATGGCATGATTTGAATGAAGGAGAAGGTGGGGCCAGAGTTGAGACACTCGGGATCACCGAGGTTGAAAAAAACCAAACAGATAGGACAATGGTTAACCCAAGCAGGGACAACGTTGCCATATAAGGAGCACCAACATTTCCAAAAGAAGGAAAAGGACTAGGATTCCCATCTGGGGGGAGACCTTGACTGGTAGACTCTGGAAATGTTTCCATTGGAATGAATTTGAAAGAAACACTAACTGTAACCATGAATATTTCATGGGAAGTTAATTTTACAACATTGAAACAAAACTTTGCCTTTTCATATGTTAAGAGTCGAGAAAAGGACGAAAGGTGACTCTATAGCTTTCAAAGTTTAATGACCCTAAAAGGACAAGTTCTCAGATGATCCTTTTACTTTTAAAGAGTTGAAAAGGAATGAAAGTGACTTCTCTAGAATTCTAGGCAAGAGATTTACCAGACAAATTGTAAAATTACATATACACTTGGTGATAAAATGAAAGAGAAATGACCAAGGACTTTCCGTACGACAGTCAATCTTCCCGAATGTTGTGTTTGGTGCGTTACAACTCCTAAGGTGGTAGACTCGGCTTCCTATGGATAATAGGATGATAACCTAGTGGGTTCTCCCAATATATATGTGATCGCATAGGGAGCACAAATCCATACTAACATCTATTGCATCATAAAAAGAGGAATCGCCCAACCTTAGTGAGAACAATAGGAAATAGGTTTAACGATGTCAGAACACGTCTCTAGCCTAGACCTATAGATATGTGATCGTTAGGTTCCAATGAATTTTTAGGTTCATTCAATAGATTTTAAGAGTTAATATTGAATTAAGTCTTGTTGAAATTTGGTACCGGAGGACACGTGGTTCCCTTAGGCTTTGATCTTTGGTCTAGGGAAAAGTGTCCAAAAGAATTTAATTTTTCTCCTAAAGTGACTTTATAATTTTATAAAGTCAAATTTAATTTAAAAGTGACTTTAAGTGATAAAGTTATTAAGTCTAATTTTAAAGTGACTTTTATAAAGTCAATGAAAAATTAGAAAGGAAAAGTGACTTTGGAAATAAATGACTAAGTGGGTCTTTATTAAAGTGGGGTGAATTAAAAAATAGAAAGTGAGATTTAAATGAGCATTTAATCTCAACCATTGATCTAAATCTATTTCAGCCATTGGATTTAGAGATCACCCAAAAGTCACTTGGATCACCCAAAAGTCACTTGGAGTTATATTAAAGGAGGAAAAGGAGGAAAAGGTCATTCATTCTTTCATGAGCAGATTGGGAGAAGGAGAGCAAGAGAGCAAGAGAGATTTCTGAGCAGGAAGGAGAAGGAGACAGCAGCTTGGCACACATTCCAAGGCAGCAGTTGAGCAGATTTGTACAGCTGATTCAGCACATAGTGAAAGGCAGATTTTTGCACAAAAATCGAGGAGCAGTTTGCTGATTTTTCTGCACACAAAACGGAGGTCGTACAACATTTATTGCTGTCCTGTTTGCTGTAATTTCCAGATTGTTGTGAGGCACGGGAAAGGAGATAAGTTGTAAATTTGCTTGCTGATTTTTTGCTGAATAATTCTCACTGTAAAAAGGCAATTTTCAGAAATAAAGAAGAGCTCTCAAACTGGTTTTCCCCAAGAGTTGTAGGGAGTTTTTCCAGGGTCAAGTTGACCAAAAATATCAGTGTTTTAATGTGTTTTAATCGCTGTTTTTAATTGCTGATTTTTATTTCTGCAATTTCCAGCATTCTGAAAAATTTCCAGAATTTGTGTTTTCAGCCATATTTATTTTTTTCAGTCTGTTAAATGTATGGTTATGGGAGTGGGCATTTAACTACATGGGAGAAATAAGGTGAAACTGAAAACCGGGGTGGCAAAACAGAAATTTTTAAAAGTCTCGATTTCAAGACCTTATCGAATGTATCTTTAACACTCCTAGAATGCAACTAGATAAGAAAAAAACCATTCCTTTCGATGAACGACTACCTAAATGAGGGGAAGGAGTTCATTTCCAAGTGAACGAAGGCAATAACAAGAAAATGCAAGAACAATAGTGCAAGCAAGTAATCCAATCAATAGGAAACACAATGCATCAATTTTCTCTTATCTCGCAACCACTATGACGAAAAATGAAAGATTTGAATTTCACTTTTCAATTCCTAATCATAAAGAATCTAATAATGCAAACAAGTTTTCATGTTCATATACTATATGAGTACAATTGTTTTTTATTTTTGGAATAAATAACAAACAAGCTAATGCACAACCTAACCGATAAAAAGGAAAATGTAATCTATGCTTCAATAATTAATGGAAATAAAATCAACAGAACAAGCTAGTTTGATGACCAATCACTACGGATCAACCATGAAGATAGGCAAGGAGCAAGAGAATAGCTTCAAACAAGTCAACAAGGCTGTTGTGGATGTAGTTCAAAAACTTGAAAGGACAAGCCACCTAAAATCAACGAATTCTTGACGGAACCCTAAAAGACCCATGTCACACAGTCCACAAAGCCAAATTTCATACAAGTGGAACCAAGAAGGACACACCTGAGTAAACACAATCAAAACAAGCTTAACAAGGTGAAAGAAACAACAAAGGACAAGCTACACTAGTCTATTCAAGAGGCAGGGCTATAAAATTTAACCCTACAATAATCGCCGTAGGCACAACATTGACAACAGGAGATGGTCGCTAATCATCGCAAGCACAACATGGTCAACTTGAGACGTCCTCCCATGAGTACACATGTTCTCAAAGACAGTTCGATTTCAGGAATCATCGCAGTTGTATGACGAGATATCTGCGACGTACAGCGAGGGTAAAGAGAGAAGGAGAAATTTGTCGTAGTTTTTAGGAATTAAACAACGACGATCTCAAGAAAACAAGGCAAAACCAGTAGAAGGACACCAGGCTTATCACTCAAACAGTGAGGTCGACTACCAGATCTACTAAAGTGAACCAAATCACTGATAGTTTAGTCCCAAAACAAAGAGACACTATGTAATTCAATAAAAAACAATAAGAGAAAAATCAAGAGACAACACACAAATCCTCCCCAATGGAGTCACCAACTTGTGATGCAGGTAAGTTCCCTCTACGAACAGAGACAACCCCTCTAGTCCTAGAGTGGGTCTAGTCACAACAAGACAAAGACAATAGCTAATTCCTTAAATAGTTATCGTTGAATAGGTATACCTTATACTGGTGTTTGATGAAGTCTTCATCACGTTGCTTCAGCTATCGCTTTCTTCTCCTTAATGAATGATTCACTTGAAACAACATATGAAAACGACAGAACACATAATAGAGCACAACAATGAACTATCTACTTATAGAGTCAAGGAACCGTAAGCTATCATCATACATTTCATACATGATATAGGAAATAACCATTGATTGTATTAATATAAACAACAGTAGAGCTTACAACCACGCCTTGACATCACAATCTTCCTTGAAGGGTCTAATCAGTATGTCTCCATAAGCATTCACTCTCAAAGGTCTCCCAGAAAGACTGATGACTTTCTCTCTCCCCCAAAAAAACAAGTATGAAACTAAGGCTATCACAACAAGGCTTCCTTCTTACAAAACCATTTTAGAATATCAATCCACAACATGGAAGGCTATTCTCATACCTCACAAGCTATTGCTAGGCTATCAGCAATCCAAACTGTAAGCTATCAATCCAACAAACCAAGAACTAGCTAACTAAGAACTAACACTCCAAAAAAACTAGCTGATCATAGTCAGGGAGGATGCTTTTATAAGAAGAGGAGCCTCCATAAATGAGGGGAGAGGAAGCTTATCCTCAAGGGAGTTTACTTGAAAGGTGGAACCACCATCTCAAATGAGGAGAGGCGAACTTCTTTGACCCAACAACTAGCTCTAGAACCACCCAGAAGTATTCTGTTTAAACTAATTCACCATATTTGGGTCGTCGTCGGTCAAACACTAAGACTCAGAGATGATGTCGCAATGCGTTAGTGCATTCTAAGCTATCATCGCAGGCAGGATAATGATGACCTGCGGTGATCTTGAAACATGGGTAAAAAGGGGGTCAACTTCAGGATTAATGAGTTTAGGAAATATTCTTGAGTAATATGGAAGATTCAGACACATATTTTGGTATATGAAAAAGAGCAGATGTCATTCAGGGACCAAATCATTATTTCCTTTCAACTTGGTCATTTCATGATCATGATCCATACACTTGATGGTTCAGTGATACAGTAGATTGTACCAGTGATTCCAGGGTGTGTGTGAGATGTTTCATACCTCATGAGGGGGTGGCCCTTTAGGTAGTCCCCCACATGCTCAGATGCATACCCACTATGCTACAACCTCAGATGCAGTTCCACGGATCTAATGGGTCAGTTCCTACTGATCGCACTATTCATAGCATGCACGTCTCCTCTAGATGATCCATTCAATTTTGCAGAGCCCTCCCTTGTTCAGCACGGCTTCTCTGGCTATTCTACCATCCCTCCCACTCGTTTTTTGAGGGAAGGGGATTTATATCTCATGTAATCAGGTATTATTGTATTCAATCGTGGATCATGTTTTTAGCACGTGCATTATGTATATGGGACACATTGTATTATTTTCTGGCTCTGTTATGCCAAAATGTCATGTACCATTCAGCACGTACTTGATTGCTTAATTTTATATTTCTAGGCGAACCATTATTTTTGTACTAAGTTATCGTGGTGGGTATCGGTATGCCTCCCCCACCTAAGTGAAGTCTCATAGCACAAAATAAAAGGATACTTTCATTAGTCTCACCCTCTCTGTCCCTATCCTCTTTCAAATTCATCTTCATTTGTCTCTCTCTATCTCTCTCTCTGACTCCCCTGTGTTGTCTAGTGATTGTGTCTTT
The DNA here is from genome assembly GCA_031772625.1 of Pinus tabuliformis. Taxonomy (NCBI): domain Eukaryota; kingdom Viridiplantae; phylum Streptophyta; class Pinopsida; order Pinales; family Pinaceae; genus Pinus; species Pinus tabuliformis. The sequence goes on along the minus strand of CM062810.1, from coordinate 81,929,770 downwards.
ACAACATTCTTCGGTCATACGCTTTGCTCCTAATGCTCATATGTTGGGGGGCAATCTGTTATCACCAAAAAATTGATCTTCTAGCCTAATTTACTAGATGGATCGAAGTACACCATGTAAAGCCAATTTTACCATAGTAAAATTGCTTTCACTATGAGAAATTACTTAATAAACGACACTTTTTAAGTAATTTATAGTCAAACCCATGAATAATAATTAAATAAACCATTATTTATTTGATTTTCTTCTAGGAATAATTAAGTAAACCACTGTTTTATTATTATTCCTTGTCAAGTTTGACCCAATCATGAAAAATAAACAAATAAATCATTATTTATGTTATTTTTCTCTAAGAATAACAAATTAATCATTAATTAATTATTATTCTTTATTAAATTTGACTAAATTCCTTAGGAATAATTAAATAAATCATTATTTGTTTGTTATTCCTTAACTAATTCCTTGAGATAATAAATAAATCATATATTTGTTTATTATTTCTAAATAAAAGTTTAAATACTTTTTCCCTCCTAAACAAATATAATAAAGTATTCCAAGTAGTTATTCTAGGAATGGGATCAATAATATTTTATTATTGCTCATTAATCAAGAAGAACTCAATATTTTATTATAAATAGAAGGGTTTAATATTCATTATTCACTTTTGATTATTTTCATTGTTGCACTCACTGTTGTAACTCTGATTATTTTCATTGTCGTGCACCATATTTTTGTTGGGTTTATGCATTATAGAGGAGAGAGACTCTACACAAGTTGAAGATGTTTGAGGTTAGAAAAGAACCCATCCCATAGAGGGGGAATGGTAGCATCTATTTGTTCCCTTCACAGGTGTTATAATAAAATTATTCTTTACATATCTGGTTTTCTTTGGATGATTAGAGTTATTACTCTTTCTTTTTGTAGTTTAACTATGATTGTGGCTTAGACCCAAACATTGGTAGGTTTTGTTTCTATTAGTTGTTGCAAATATACAATGTTTAGTAGCCATTTATATTGTTGAGATTGTTTGTCATCCACAATATTAAGTGGGTTCTTTTTCGTAGATCATTTAGAAGAAAACACTACAACAAATTGGTGACTCCACTGGGGAATAATTCTGATTCAGAAACTTGGGTCTCCAATACAAATTGGTGACTCCACTAGGTTTTATATTTCAGAACCAAAAAACCTCGCTGACCTTTGGTTTACAGCTTAGGGTTTCTTCTTTTTTCAATTCTATTAATATTTCCTAGTTTTTTAACCCTAAATCTGATAAATTTCTTACTTCTGCAAGCTTTCTAGTCGTTTCCGTAAGTCACAGGAATCAACCACAAAAAAGGCGACACTTTTTTTTGAAATTTGCAGACTTGGATCCTCGGAACAAAAATCACATTTTTCAACCCAAAAGGTGCAATCTAGGCTTTTGAATGTAGCTTTTAGCCCAAAAAGTGTGATTTCAACGAAAAATAGGTCAGAGCCTGCGATTTCTGGGTTTCATGGTTTTTCTTAGATCTATTTCTAGGTTTTAATGAGACCTATCTACTGCGTGTCTGACCTCTGTCTCATCTTGCTTAGGCCTTGATCAACTCTGATTTACTCGTCGAAGTCAAATTTAGCCTCCCCTCACGCTTCTAGTACACTTCCACCTTTCTAGGAGTTTAGCTAAGTGAGAAATCCAAGTTTTTGCAGTGCCTTCAGCCACATTTTCCATACGTGTAACCTATTGTTTAAAATATGTTAAAATAGGTTGCTACCATCCATAGTTTCACATTTAAACTTGTTTGGTCATTCCCTTAGGGTCCCATCATTTTCCCTAGGTGTTTCACCCATCTCCCTATCTTTTTGCAGCAATCTTCCCCTCTGGTTTTTTGTTGTTGTTGCACCACTTTCTAGCAGCTTAGAGTCACTTGTCCCAGTCACACTGACATTTAGGTATCTTGACCGTTTCAATGTATTTCCCATTTATCTAGCCACCAAGTAGTACAGTGTTTGCAAACCTTGTTTAGGTTGGGTTTAGTTAATTGTTTTGCTATTCATTTTCTGTTATTTATTTTAGTTTATTTGCAGCAAGGTTTTTTCTCTTTCACAAACACAATCTGAGCTTAATCAATTAATACAGTTGCACACACAAGCACACCTTAAGTGAAGGGTGTTTGGTTTACACTGCCAAGCCAAGACTTAACATAATAAATTTATCTCACCACATCAAAGATAAAAGATATATTGTTGATCTCCCTTCACCATTTCCGTGTTCTGTGTGGCCTACGATTGTTGCACCACCAAGGTGTTTGTCACGGATACTATTAGGCCTTCACCCCCAGTTTCCTCTTGGGAGTATTAGCCCTCCCTGTTGGGTTCGATTTCATAGCCCTCAGAGTCCCATATCAACTCTTCTCTTGGTCCTTCTAATTCCTCAACTGATTTTGAGCCTCCTTCATCACATTCTAAGCCTCCTTCACACAAAGCAGAACAATATGAGGAACCATTTTCGCAGCTCCCATGCTCCAATTTATGGTTGGGTTGAATCTACCGGATCTTAACCAGTTGATAAACGATCCCATACACCATGATGCTAGTTGGCCCTCTATGCCGACTAAGCTTCCCTCAGACATCCCAAAGCTTGAGGGTATTACCGGTGAGGATCCTACCAACCATGTTTGATCCTTCCATATGTGGTGTTCACCAATTCCATAAATGATGACTCCATTCGTCTTTGGCTCTTTCAATGCACGCTCACTAGAGACACTGCAAAATGGTATGTAGACTAGCCCTTCGCCTCTCATTCTGTTTTCGCGACACTTGCTAAAGCGTTCCTTTCATATTTACAGTTACCTCTTTGGTACGATACTGGTAAAGAGCTATTGACCACATTCCATCAATCCTCTGCCACTCTTCTTTCTGACCATGTTCAAGAGTGGTGTCGAAGGAGTAGCACATGTTGTGCCCCACCTTTTGAAGACCATGTCTATCTAGATTGGTTTCTTAAGAGCCTTTTATGCCCCATCAAGAAAGATGCCACATCTCATTTTCCTCAAACTGAGGAAGAATCTCTCCAGACCGCTTTGATAGATGATCTGATTTATGTTTAGTCTGGTTATGCCTATATTTTCATTCTAGACCTCCCTTGTCTTGGAAGTGCCAATGCAACGGGCACATCTCACGCCATCGACGATATCGTTGGATCCCTTTCACACTCTTCGCCATACACTCAGCAGAGTTATGGCTACCCATAGGGGGGAACCAATTCCTTCAACATTTATGCCCCTCCTGCTAGTAACATGTTTCTGGTGCCCAAAACCATCTACCAAACTATTGCTCCTTATGCACATCCCCGCGCTGCAACCCCTCAAGCATTAGTGGTGCAACATCCCATGCATCCTCAGCCCCAGCAGCCACCGCCCCCTAAGGGCCAGGTGTTTGCACATTAGAGTGCTACCAATCCCCCAAACTCGAAGAAAAACAATAAGTGGAAGAGTAACAATGGTAACCAAGGTAATCAGCCTAATGAACCCCAAGAGAATTAGCCTAACACCAACAACTTGAAACAAGGTGGCTAGCCCAAGCAGAACAAGGCTATTCGTACAAACAACCCTTGTGCATGTTCTTGTGTACATGACCACTATACACATGAGTGTCCTATTTTACCTCATATGTGCCAAATATGGGAAGCTCAAGCAGCTTCTCGAGGTCAACAATCACCTCAGAATCCCACATGCTCTCACCCGGTCGTGCTCACAAATCCTTTCACTCAGCAAGGATTTATTGCTGCTCAACCCCAACCAGGTCAAGCAGCCCACCTCCCCCAACTTTCTGGTCCCAGTGACTACGAGATCCTGATGATGAACTCTGATGAGGTTATAACAAGGCCTCCACTTCATCTGCTACCGAGTCCAAAACCAAAGTATCTGCTGAGCCTCTTACGACACAAAATGGTCATTTACAGATCCCTCAACCTAAAGTTGAGGCCATTCCTAAGATCTCAAAGGTACCATTATGCCATAATGTGCCTTCTAGTATGGTAGATGACTTGGTGCAATCACATGTCACCATGTCAACACTCAAATTCCTCTAGTTATGCCCTTCCCAAAAGAAATATCTATTAACTGCCTTGGGTGCACTGAATTATTTTAACGATCATTTGATTGTCATCCTTGTTGATACATCAGTGCATCCCACATTTCCTTCATTTGTTTCTTTCAAGATATCAGTTAGAGTCCATAATGCCATCATCTCCAGATGCATTATTGACGAAGGCGTAGCCACTTGTGTGATGTCCGCTACTGTTTGGAAACAACTAAAGTCACCTGAGTTTCCACCTCCACCATCACCTTGCATGCCTAGGATGGACACTCCTCTTAGCCCCTTGGCATGTACCACAACTGTCCACTGACTCTTGCGGGCAAGACTATCCATGTCGATATCAAAGACATTGATGCCCCTTTGGATAACAATATTCTCTTAAATCGTAGTTACACATATTCCATCTATGTTGTCACATCTATGATGTTTCTCAAGATGTGCTTAGCCCATGAAGGGAAGATCATTACCATTGATCAGTTGACTTACTACCAGGCAACATCTATGACCTCCCTCAAGTCCATCATCTCATCGATGTCCGACAACCAGTATTCAACTCCTTGCACCAGTGTCTCACCCATAGTCTATAAGGATTCCTCATTGTTAGGTTCTTTCCTTGGTCCTCCCCCTCCCATTTATGTACCTACTTCCATGAGTGTTTGCATGTTACAAGCATCACGGGCTGCCCTTAAATAGTCTGGTACACCTGATCAACAGCTAGCTCCTCAACATCCCGTTGTTTCTCTTCCAGCTAAACCCTCTGGACCCACTCTTCCAGGACCTCCTCAATTTGTGGGTGCCTCTCCTATGTTGCCTCTAGGAACTGTTCCTCCAGGTCTTAACCATTCGGGAGCTATTATGTCGAGACATTACCTTGTCGACCAGATACCTTTCTTATTCCCCCCTCCAAGAATTTTTTTTTGTACCTGTCATGGCTTCGCTGGTCCTTTCTAATGTGACTCAGGATCCCAATATGGTACATCGATCCTGCTAAAAACATTCCACCTGGTCAACCAAGACTGTACCACGTTTTGACCCCGATTCAACCTATCCCCATGACTCCTGTCGTTGCTTTAGTTCCATTACAACGTCAATAGGAAACATGTCCTGTGGTGAAAGCATTTGGCTGTGGGGCAAAGACAAAAGGAAATATTCAAAGGACAAGGATCCCCAAGCTCCTCCAACCCCTAAGGCCCCAAAGTCGACACTCTCGTGTACTTTGTGTGAAGTTGTTGGGCACGCCACCAACAATTGTCTTAAGCTTCCTAAACTTAAACCTTTGGTTCATAAAGCGTTCCCTGAGTGAAACATCCTAGAAATCCATGTTAACTTATCAATCCCACCTAGTAAACTCAAAACACTTCGCACAAACCACGCTTGTGCCCTATGTGATCTTCATGGTCACTATTCCTCTTTTTCCCTCATCTCGATGAATTTTGCGATTTCCTTAGGGTAATTCGTGACTACGAGGCCACTAGTAGTGGAGCCTCTACTCCTCTACCTATTGGATTCTAGTACCACCAGTCAACTAGAACAGGGAAACTATGGCCCTACTATTGTGATCCCTCCCCTCGAAGTCGAGATGATGGACACCACATGCCCCATTCTTTACCTATCGTCATCCTTGAACCTTATTTCTCAGGTTGATGCACCATGTAATGTCACCACATCATATAGTCAGTCTTCCTCCCATCTGCTCATCTCCCAGCCTAATTTGGACACCATGGAAGCTATGTGTACCGTTGATTACCCCTACACTTGAGTAAGGGGGAATTTATTCAAGAGGATTTCGAAGGCCATCTCCTTCCTAATTCTCTAGAAATGTTGCTCACAACACATCCCTTTGATTTGTGTCTTTATTTCTGTCATGTAGTTAGGTAGATTGCATCATCTCATCCATTGTCTTTTGCACCTTTCATATGGATCCATCATCCACACCATATATTAGTCATGCTGACAATGCAAGTCGCTTCTCTAGGAATCTAGCCTTGACAGCCTCGTCCCTACCTCTCCTTTGGAGGATCTCGTGCCAAGTTGGGTCATGATGCTTGAGACCCTTTTTGGAGCACTCAGAACACAATGGTGCTCCACAAACTCATCCTGCTAGGGGGCATCATTCCCACCTTTGCATACCATATCAACATCACATGCTTGGTGGCATGATGGTTTTCCCTTGGCCATCTTCTCAATTATGTCTTTGCCTAGATCCCACCGAATCTAGGTACGGTCGATTATCCTCCCATTCCTTGGATAATTTGTCCTACCGACCTCTACGGTGAGCCATATGCACATCGCATATCGTAGACATTTGATACCATACCTTCAAATGTTATACTCCTTTACCACCTAGTCCCCATGTTTGACTTAGTGGGTGAGGATGATTGTAGACCTCCTCTAGTAGTTCATTCTCATTTTCCTCTTCCCTTAATTCTTCACCACGAACCATTATTCCAAGCAACATTATGTCCATCTTTAGACAACTAAGGCCACCCGCCTGAAATTCCTAGATTCTGACATCGACAGTTGGTTTGTCCGCTACAATCTCCACAAGAGTTAGGGCCTTTTCCTCCTCTCCAAAATCACCACAGATCATAGCAAGTGAATCCAACTTGGAGGGAAAACACCCTTTTATAGGAAAATCCACAGATTGCTTGTCGCCCATTGCAACTAGACCATAGCTCAGTTTGAAGAACCGTTAGGACGGTTGGAAAGCTCTCTCTAAGCTCTATAATGAGTCTTCCTCAAATTTTGATGATTTGACACATCACTAGAAAGCCATTTTTCCAAGCAGGGTCAGTTTGTCGCCTCTCAAAATTGACTTTTGTCATAAAGGGACACTTGTACTTTTAGGTCCACCTCCTCTTAATACTTGTCATACCATATGTCAATTTTCATCATGAGTAACCATCATTTACTCATGTTTTCATGGTCCCCACCAAGCCTAGTCTGTGTGGCAGCATCAACAAGTCAACCTTTTTCACAGCAGCCACAATGAGTCACCCTTACATTCTTGGAGTCTATTTCATGTCCCATCATATCATGTCATAGCATTCCATACATATTTGCGTACCGTTCATGTCGTGGCGGAAAAAGTCGTTTGTGCGGACACAACTGACCTCCCTAGGAGTCTAAACTCTCTAGCGACAAACAAGACAAAATGGAGCGATCTTTCTCTAAATACACCTTTTAAAACATGAAAACTACAAGTGTTTAGGCTTACCTTATTCCAAAACGCTGTTGTTGTAGTCCGTCCTTGCCGATCCGGATGAGCTCCTCCTTCACATCAATTCCTGCAACCACAAACAATCAAACAATTACCAAGCACTTGCATCTCATATAATAAAACATATATTCAACATGCAGACCAAGGAACACATGAAATAACTCATTAACACAAGCTATTGAGAAAAATGAACCAGTTTGTATTAATAACGAAACAAAGAAACTCTTACAACCTGGCCTTGGTGTTGTGAAAGTTCCTCCCAGGGTCCATCAAGGGTTTTCCTCTACTTTGACAAAGCTCACCCACTTCCAAGTAGAATCAAGCAAAGACAATCTCTCCTCACAAGGTTCTAAATGGGAGTCCTAATTCCTGCAACATTTACCCAAAGAAAATGTATAGCTTCAACCTCCTCTCCCTCTGGCTCAATGCCTTTATTTATAGTGCTGTAAAGAGGTTATTCAGGTCCACCATCAATGGGATAATCCCCCTCTTTGGGTGGGATAGCTCCCTTATTGATGGGATAAGTTCCTCCTTAATAGGGATACATGAACCAACTAGAGGCGCATCCATTTCATCAAACCGACCTCTAGAAAGTTCTAGAAGTAACCACAAGTAACTTTTTTAAGATGAAACTTGTGCATTTTGCCTTTTACAGAAGGACGCACCTGTCCCTTAACATACAGAGCGTCCAAGGACGCAGTCTTTGTGAACATTGTGAGCGTCCCCGCAGGTAAGGCTTGAGAGAACCTGCGTCCCCAGAGATAAACACATTTTTTACAAGACTTTCTCTCTTTTTTGAGTTTGAGATGGATAGCAGAGGCATAAGACTTGCCTAAGAGGGTAGCATGACTGTTGATTGAGCCATACTAACTGTAAATAGTCATGGTGACATTTTTTAGTGTAACAGATTGCCCCCTAAAGTGCGAAGCCTGGAATAGATTAGGGTTTTGTAATTCTAGGAAGGGTGAAGCGCTTTATCATTTCAAGGATTGTCTTGTGGATGACCTGGTTGGAACCTGCAATTTTCAACACAAAATACATGTATAAGATTATATCATCACTGAGGTAGGCATTCCCATACTCAGATTCAAAACTTTAACTAATGGACTAACTATTCTGATACAGGAATGATCTTGCAGTACATCATTTTTTATAGACTTTTGTAGACACAGTATGGACGCAGCCATCTGTTTATGATTAGTCTACATAGATAATGAATACAAAACTCCTCGCAGCCTGGATGGTAGAAACTAGATCCAGGGTCTTCACTTCTACTTCCCGAATTGGTACGATTCTAGCCATGTGATTAAATGATTTGATGTCGAACATTTTAGAAACCACTTGATTACCAGTCGATGATGTAAACTGTTAACAAGCGTGAGAGAGACCACCAGTAATGTCAATGGTTCTCAAAGTACCAAGCACAACCCGTGAAATGTGAATAGATGTTTTGATGTCGAACACTTCACGGAATCCTTTGATCGAAAGTCAATGATGTAAACTGACGTCAAAGGCGAGAAACCTGCCATTGATGCATGCAGATTTCAAGGTACTGTCGATTCCTAAGTCATCTTTCTAGATAATGTGTCGATGTCGATAGAAAGCGACCCGTTGCAGGCAAGCCCGCAACATGAAATCATTGTTCAAGTTGAAGAAATGTTGCTGTAAGGACTGACTCAGGGATGGTCAAATGGATGACAAGTATTTTGCAGATGAAAGTTTTGCTTGCAGACCTCTTGAACACATAACGACACGACAGATGGCTTGGTGACGAATAACTCAAAGTTAATCCCCGGAACCCGGTTAAAGACTTTCAAAGTGGTTTGATCAACTGTGAGGTAAAAGATTTCCCAACCTAGGTGAATGAAAAAGTGTCGTGTTCAAGAGTGGTAATAAAGTTTCTTTTGAGACAAAAGGTAACAAACAGGTTCATTCTTCTCTCTTTTCCCCACCATTTCTGGCAAGTACCTCTTTATTTTTAACAAGCTTGAGGAGGATAACATATGCTTGATTATAAGCTCATCCTTCGGACGAGTCCAACCTAGTTTAAATTCGAACCCTAGGAAGGAGTGGTTCGTTCCTGTTTGTAATTGAACAGGTCCTCTACTGTAAAAGTTTAACGAGCCCAGTATAGGAGAAACTCGGCGTTTTTCAATTTTAGAGAGTCTGAAAAAACTAAAGGAGACTCCACGTTGAACTTTTTCGTACATTTGTGTCCCTCAAGCCCGAAAAAGTATAAAATAATACCTGGGGCAACCGCTTGATCTTGCGACCAAGGAGTACTTTCATAATAGTGTCGTTGACCTGAAAAGTAAAAAGCGATCAAGGACACGTCGTTTTATTTCCTTATCGAGTTTGAAACGACAAAAACCCGGCAATCTTTTCCTGATTTTGCGGTCAGAAAAGAGCTAAAAGGGGACTGTCTTTTAATTCCATTTTAACGAGTGTAAAAGAAACGCTCGGTGATCTTTTCATGTTTTAGGAGTCAGAAAAGGGCTTAAAAGATGACTCTGATATTTTTGTTTGTGAAAAATGACAATTTCCCTCGAAATCCCTTTGTCCTGCACAAAAGCAACACATTACTCATACCTGTTTAAAATAGGCAAAAATACATCGAAAAATATCTTTTCATGGTAAAAAATGAACTAATTCATCCAAAAAACCTATAAAAAGACCTTTTACCATGTCATTTTTACCGTTTGACTGTTGAGGTTGAAAAAGGAGCTTTTGACAAGAAACTTCCCGTGGTCGCTGCGGAAAATCCGACCGTCGGAATCGAACGCCGTCTTATCTAGGTATTTTACACATCTTACTCTGCATTTCTATCTGTTTAGAATTAATTTTTAGGTCTTAGTTTCATTTTTTTGGGGGGTTTTGGTTTTGGAATACGCCTTTCGGCGGACGCGGGTGCCCTTCGGGTGACCCGCGTCCCCCGACTTTTTCCTATACAGGAAAATGGTCGGAAGACGCAGTCCGCCTTCAGGCCAGCCGCGTCCGGGCGCCCTGTGCTGTAAAGTCGGGGTGCGTCTTCCGTGAAACGCGCATTTCAAAACCGCAACCCCCTCAAATAATTATCTAAAAATCCCCAAATCAATTTCTAATGACTATTTCTAGTGTGCAGGGCATTAACCATGTTAGATTGGAGAGAAAGAGAGCATGTAGAGGATGATGAAGTTGCAATAAATCATCAACCTTCCCTGGATGCCCTAAGAGCATGCGGGTTATACAAATACTGGACCATACCGGGCATGAGGGGCCAGGTAAGATTCTTGGAATGGCTGGTTGAGCGATGGAACGTTCAAGAACAATGCTTTTACATAGGAGGGCACCAGCTCGAGATAGAGCCCTCGGATGTATACTTTCTCACTAGCTTGCCGAACAGAGGCGAGCAACTCAGTCTTGCGGGGACTAGGCCGGGTGGCCAATCCCTTGATAGTCTCTGCGACGAGTGGTGCACACCTGGGGCTCACCATTCGAAAGGCATAGAGATAAAACACATCACTCTACGTGAACTCAAAGTCATAGCATTCACGGTTACCAGAATTTGCGGCGCGACCGCTTTACACATTGCTTCCGGATCCCAAATGCAGATGGCAATTGACTGTTACCAAGGCACCATTTTCAACTGGTGTGAAGCTGTGTCAGCTCATATGAAGAGCCAACTGACCAAGGCAAAGAACGGACGACTAAAGACTTTTGGATATGGGCCTCTAGTCGTGAGCTTTGCCTTGGAGAGAGTTCCAATGCTGATCCCTCAGCAACTCACTGTTGATATCTTGGGTCCTCGGGAGCCAAAGCTGATACGATGGGTTGCGGTGATGGCCCGGCATCCTGACGAGGGTGCGACAGTGGTTCGATTCTCAGATAGTTACTTTCACTGGTTAGAGGACCAGGTTTTTTCGATACAGGACTTTCCGTATGCCGGAGTGGATTTTAGAGGTGATCCGGACATGGTTCTTCCACCGAGAGAGCAATGGGATGACAGAGGTACTTTATTTTTTCACAAGTTTTTTAATTATGTATTTTTTTTTATTTTTCATATATATCGTCTCAAAACTAACAGTAAAATTTTCAAAATGCAGATGTTGTGTTCCACAGCGTCCAGCCAACCTCCGGCCTTTTGATAGACTACATCCAGCTGCACCGGTACCGGCCCCACAGGACGCGGCTGCAGAAGTACTAGCTGAGTTGGAGCATGATCTAGAGCGTCTCACGGCAGATATACCTGAGACTACTATGGACGACATTCCTACCAGGCTTCAGCGCTTCGTAGTCGCGGTCCCTGGACCGTTTAGAAGATTTTTGCGTAAGGTAGCCCGCACAGTGGTGTCATACAGAGAGCACCACCAGTGATTGACTAGTCACTTTTGTAGTCACATGTGACATTTTGACTTTTTGTACTATCATTTTGCCGATCATAAGGTGTTTTCAACCTATGATCGAAGACGATGTATATATTTTTTGACACACTTCTATCTATATATATCACTATTACCGGCTTATCCTTGTTTAACATATGTGATGAAATGTTTTTAAATTTACTTACATGATTATCGTAATGTCTGTCCAACATTCGAGAAGCAATTGCATCTGCTAATGTATTCAAAGACCTTGGAATATGTTGATATTCAATGTAATCAAATTCACGTTCCAAGAGACGCACTCTCAAAAACAACCTTAATAACACAGGATTTCTAATGGCATAAACTTATTAAGCTGTAATACAACAAGTTCAGAATCT